>JAPYZD010003038.1:0-14410 GCA_030522725.1 Ichneumoninae sp. B BG-2022a
GAGCGCCGAAACCCCAATTCGCATAGGAGGAATAAATTGAGGATCGAACGAGGATACTTCGAGTTCGAGTTGATCTGTCCCGAAAGCACGAAAAGAGTTCTGAATTTTTGCCGAAAAAACGGTTACGAAAAACTTGGTGCGCGTGTATTCCAAGTTTCGTCGGTTTACCCGAAAAAATAAATAAATAAATAAATAAAAACCTCCCAAATGAAATTCTCAAAGATTGAAACAAAAGTAACCGAATGCGAACCTTATTGAGATTTCGAATCGCCCGAAGAGCGTCGAAGCCCCGATTCGCATCGGAGGAATAAATCGAGGACAGTTCGAGTTCGAGTCGATCTGAATAAATCGAGGACAGTTCGAGTTCGAGTCGATCTGTCCCAAACGCACAAAAAGAGTTTCGAATTTTTCCGATAAAACGTCCACGAAAAACTTGGAATTTCCTCGTCGAGAGAGAAATTCCCAAGATGTTACTTTACCGCAGATGCACGAATATTCCAAGTTTTGTCGGTTTATCCGAAAATAAATAAATAAAAACCTCCCAAATGAAATTCTCAAAGATTGAAACAAAAGTAACCGAATGCGAACCTCATTGAGATGTCGAATTGCCCGAAGAGCGTTGAAACCCCAATTCGCATCGGAGGAGTAAATTGATGATCGAACCAGGATACTTCGAGTTCGAGTTAATCTGTCCCAAAAGCACGGAAAGAGTTTCGAATTTTTTCGATAAAACCAGCGGTTCTTAACCTGGAGTCCATGAAGCCTCAAAATCCACGGGAGACCCCCTGTAGACCCCCAAGGTTAAGAACCACTGGATAAAACGATTACGAAAAACTTGGTGGACGTGCATTGCAAGTTTTGTCGGTTTACCCGAAAATAAATAAAAACCTCCCAAATGAAATTCTCAAAGATTGAAACACAATTAACCGAATGCGACCCTTATTGAGATTTCGAATCACCCGAAGAGCGCCGAAACCCAAATTCGCATAGGAGGAATAAATTGTGGATCGAACGAGGATAGTTCGAGTTCGAGTTAATCTGTCCCGAAAGCCGAAACTCGTCGGTCGGAGATTACCGTGACCGGAGCCGGAGATCGTGTGGCGAAGTGTGTGCTTTGCATAGGTTTCCAATCCTCGAAACCCGACGTGGGTGGTTGGTTACAGTGTCCCTCGTGGCTGTGATACCCGAGACTTTATCGCTTTGTCAGGCCCATACGCAGCGTGTGGAGATATGCACCATATATGTATAAGCTGGTGATATGGTGATGGTTTTTTTATTATCAAGAAAAAAAATGAGATAAAGCATGGGAGAAAAATCCATTAAAAGAAGATTGAATATCGGTGATAATTAAAACGTAGGCGGTTCTTAAGAGCTCTGAGAGCTTTACGACCGAAGCAAGGAGCTCATAGCAAGAACAGTAACTGCGATAGAAGTTTGACACGTTGAAAGTATCCACATGGTGCTCCGAAAAAACATAAGATAAGATTGGCAATATCACCCGGATTACCGAGGAGGTATGACCATCTTTCACCCCACTGGCCATATCAGCCCCGAATTACCTTTGAGGAATATGTTTCATCGTACGTCGATGCCACGCATGTAACTGAACCGCTATCTACAGCTGCACTGTGGTAGTGTCCTCTTATGGTTTTACGAGCGACACGACGAGCTTATAGCAAGATCACTGCGTCATAACTGCGATTGGAGTTCGACCCGTTAAAAGTTTCCGCATGGAGCTCCGAAAAAAGTAAATAAATAAAAATAAATAAGATTGGCCATATCACCCCGAATTACCTTACAGGTATATGTTTTGTCGGTCCATATAATCACTTACGTCGATGCCACACAACCGCCGCCTTTGTATGGCTGGGTCCATCCGCCCATTCTACGGTAACTGAACCGCTATCTGCATCTGCACTATGGCGATTTCCGAATATTGGTGATAACTAAAACGTACGCAACTCTTACGGTTTTAGGCGCGACAGAACGAGCTCATAGCAAGAACAGTAATATTATAGAAGTTTGACCCGTAAGAGTTTCCGCATGTAGGTACGAAAAAAAAGACTCTAACGGGTCTTAAGGTTTTCCGAGCGACACAATGAACTCGCAGCAAGATCAATGATTGCGATGGAAGTTCGACCCGTTAAAAGTTTCCGCATCATGCTCCAAAAATAAAAAAAGAAATTAAGATTAGCCATATCACCCGAGAGCTATGGCCATGTTTCACCCTACGGGCCACATCACCCCGAATTATCTTGCAGGTATATGTTTCGTCGTTCCGTATAATAACGTACATCAATACCATACAACCTCCGCATGTGCTGAGCTTGGTCCATCCGCGCTTCCTACGGTAGCACGACCGCTTATCTACATCTCCGCTGTGGCGATGTCTGAATATCGGTGATATTCAGACATCGGTTCTTACGGGTCTTAAGGTTTTACGAGCGACACCACGAGCTCGTAGCAAGATCAGTGATTGCGATGGAAGTTCGACCCGTTCAAAGTTTCCGCATGATGCTCCAAGAATTAAGATTAGCCATATCACCCGAGAAATATGGCCATGTTTCACCCTACCGGCCACATCACCTCGAATTATCTTGGAGGTATATGTTTCGTCGTTCCGTATAATCACGTACATCAATACCATACAACCTCCGCATGTGCAGGGCTTGGTCCATCCGCGCTATGGCGATGAATATCGGTGATATTCAGACATCGGCTCTTACGGGTCTTAAGGTTTTACGAACGCCACAACGAGCTCGTAGCAAGATCAGTGATTGCGATGTAGGGTAAAAGTGGGGAATATGGCCCGGTCCATACATTATTGATTTACGTGTTAATCGAATTGGGCCATATTTACCACTTTTACCCTAAGTTCGACCCCTTAAAAGTTTTCGCATCGTGCTCCAAAAATTAAAAAAAAGAAATTAAGATTAGCCATATCACCCGACAAATATGGTCGTGGTTCACCCTTCCGGCCACATCACCCCGAATTATCGTGCAGGTATATGTTTCGTCGTTCCGCATAATCACGTACATCGATGCAATACAACCTTCGCATGTGCCGGGCTTGGTCCATCCGCTCATTCTACGGTAACACGACCGCTTATCTACATCTGCGCTATGGCGATGTCGGAGGCGAGACTCGACCGGGGTGTATTCATCGCACTCCGATGTTGTACAGCTACTCTGCACCATCCGGACGATATATACGCGTTGCCATGTGCTGCGAGGGTTTCGCCCCGACGATGCATGACTCCTGGTGCGATGCGCCGTGCATTGGGCAGCCCTTTACTCGGAACGTACATTCGGCGGGGGAAGAGCAGCCGTTCAAGCCGTGCCTGAGGCTTCACTCGCCTCGCGTTTGTTGCTCCAGGTGCCGCGGATGAAACATATTTTTTTTGTTTGCGTATTATCGACAGAAACAATTTACCAAAATTTATAGACCGTATCGCCGCGGCTAATAAGGTAGTACTTGCGGACAGTCCGACCTCACGTGAGTTCGGAGAGACTCGAGATAGAATTGCGAACACTTCTCGACAGGATAAAAATCTGAAAAAAATCAAGCATATGAAAGGTGCTGAAAATATTGATTTTGCATAGTAATAATTTCAAAATGTTATAACACATTAATGAAAAAAAACTGTTCAACTAATCGCCCGGTTACCGGACTTTTTCTTCATATGAAAACGATTTGTTAATCTTTTTTGAATGCGCACCAATTTTTTTCAGAATTTTGGGTACATTTTGGAAAAATTCATACGTATTCAGAAAAATTAACAAGGCGTTTCCATAAAGAATAAGTTAGGTTGCCGGGTGATTTGCGGCGCAATTTTTATTCATTAATTTGTTAATAAGCTTTTGGAATTATTATTATTATGCAAAATCGATCGTTTCAGCACCTTCCATATGCTTGACTTTTTCCAGATTTTTATCCCATCAAGAAGTGTTCGCAATTCCTCTATGAATTTTCTATGAATTTACGTGGACTCAGACTGTCCGCAAGTACTACCTCAATAACCAATTTCTTTATTATTTTTATCCCGAAATTAAATTGGTAAAAATCGGTTCAGCGACTCTGGATCAGCCGATTTTTTTAGGTCCCGGTCCAAAAGAAAAAAGTTGATAAAGGTGGTAAATTGTGTCGGTTTCCGATTACATAATTGCCGCGGACCTAGAAAACCTGGAAATCCGGGATAAGTCAGGAGGTTTGTTTGGAACCGGAAAAATCTGGAAAAAGTCATAGTATTTTTTGTAATTCTGGACATTTTTTGAAACTGATGTTTTTCGTTTAATTCCGTGCTGCTCGATGTCTACATTTTTCATTTCAGCAAAGTGGTCAACGCTACATAGCATATATTTGACTGTGTCATGATATTGATTTCGTTGGTCACTTTTTATTTAAAAAAAAAAAATGTCTAGTCAATCGATCAAGGTAGGAAAGAACAATTGATTGACAATTGATTGACTAGACTTTTTTTTTCTCTCGAAGACCGGGGAAAGTTAGGGAGTTTCATTCGCAGACTTTTGTCGCAACCATGGATTAGCCACGCGAAAAAGAAACAGAGAAAAATCCGCAAATTTTCGAAGAGTCAAACAAAACTGGACGCGAGTTGTGAAGAAAAAAAAAATGAGATAAAATCCAAGGCTGCGTTCCTGTGGCTCTTCTTTTCCCGGACTATCTCGGAACGAAGGAATTTTGACCGTGGAGATTGCCGCGGTCAAAACGAATCGCGCCTTCGCTTTGACGAGACTCTGCGCTCCTTTGGCCACAGTCGAGGGAGCCCTGCTTCCGATTCCGCCGCAATTATGAATATTCTTGCGGCGCACGGAGAGCCGTGACGAGCGTGGGAGGACAACGAATTAGTCGTTCGTTGTGCCGTCGCGTTGTCGCGGGTACAAAGGGAAAGCGCACGTCGAGCGCACGTCGCGAGCATCGTCAGCAGGTTGTAAAATGACCAGAGGCGTTTTGGGTCCCCAGGGCGCCTCGCCGCGTACGGTTATCTCTTCATGCTGTTGCAGCGTCATGACTCGCGACATTATTAACGTAAATTCAGGCCGGTGTCTGCATCATGCCGACAACAACGGGAGGAAATTGGAATTTTTTTTTATCCCCCATGGCCGAGATAATTTGCGAAAGTGCCGAAAGCTTTTCTCAGATAGCCGGGTTTATTATATGCGCTTATCCTCGTGCAATCATGACGGGCTACGACGAGACTTGCGGAAGGTGGGGGGGGGGCTTAAATTATTCAGGGAGAACGTAAACAGCGGGGCGGAGATCCTGCGATATCGTGAGCGTTAACGAGGGATAAACGAAACGAGGTCAATGAGCAGTAAAAAAAACGGAGATCCTCGGGGAAAAATTGTCACTGGCATCGTAATAGAAAGTTCGGTGTGAGGAGAATTAATCGAAATATCGAGACTCATCGCTGGAGTTTTTTTTTACGGTTTCATTCTCTAAAAAATAAATTAATTAAGCGGGACACAACGGCATGTTTCGCGACTGAAGTATACAGGATTTGTAAAAAATTGAGAGGCCTGCGAATACAATTTTAACGAGCGCACGGTAATGTCTCGTTATAGACACTTGCGTGATTCTTTCATTTTTTTATACACTGAAAAAAAATGGAAACCGTGCCGACTCTTTACGTGCAGACGGTTTGTGCCGGTTGTGTTGAAACGATAACATGTCACCTTGACAGTCTTGCTATCGTTGTTTCGATATCAGATGGGATTGTAAGAATTGAAAGTAAAATTGTCATAAACAATTTTTTCTTTGGCAACCTGCAAGCAAATTTTTTTTCAGTGTACTAAAAACTGTGCAAAAGGCAGAGCCATTAGTTTGTTACGTTAAAAGATATTACGCGTGGCCATATCACCCGCACGCCCGTATCACCCTGACTTACCCTAATACACCCAGAACAAAAATGTATTTGACGGCCACCGTTTATTTGGTTTAAATAAAATAGTAGTAGTAATATTAGTGAGTGTATTGACAATGCGTAACATGTAACAGATTTTTTTGTACTTAGTAGACTTTTCACTTTACACCTATATTGTATTAGTGTTTTTATTTCCATGTATGGTTTCTTCAACCTTTTACATTACCCTTACTTCTCTTAGAACACCTACATTGTATATTGCCAATTGGCCATCGAGCGCAGTCCTTCAGCCATTAAATAAAATATTTATTTGATTTAAATAAATATTTATTTAAATGAAATAAATATTTATTTCATTTAAGTAACTATTTCCTTAATTTAAATAAATATTTATTTAAATAAAATAAATATATTACTTAAACCAAATAAAGGGTGACCGTCAAATAAATTTTTTTTCGTGGTGTAGAAAACCGCGTGTAATGAGTAATGAGTAGTGCGCGA
Organism: Ichneumoninae sp. B BG-2022a; assembly: GCA_030522725.1. NCBI lineage: Eukaryota > Metazoa > Arthropoda > Insecta > Hymenoptera > Ichneumonidae > Ichneumoninae sp. B BG-2022a. The sequence continues at coordinate 6,384 of JAPYZD010003038.1, forward strand.
GAGACTCTTCGGATTCAAAGGAAATGCTGCACCATGAATAAGTATTTTGTCTCTCCGACACGTCCGAGGGACGTAGCATTGTATCACGTGGTATCGGCGTTGGAGCGCGACGGTATAGTGTGAATCCGGCAAACCGAGCAATTCGAAACGACGAGAGCGTATCAGCGTGTCCTGGATCGGTGAGGTACGTGTGCTTCAACGATATCGCGGCGCGAGAGACGAGAACCGATCTCTTCATTTCCGGCGCAGCGTTCACGATTCCATGACTTAACGAGCTTTGGTCCATTTCCTCTCCGACGTCCAGATCACCCGTCCTTCGGTGTTCCAAAAGCTGTGCGGTAGTACATGTAAACAAATTCCATAAATTCTAACACCGCGAAATTTATATTTTCAAAATTGTCGATTCTCTTTCGGTTTTATTATTAATAACACCTTAAAAAAAAATCCGTCTCAAAATATTCCCAAAAATTGGTCCCGGACCCAACTTTCCTCGCTCGGTGTTTCACATCCACACCCAGAAAAAAATGTATTTAACGGCCACCGTTTATTTGCTTTAAGTAAAATATTTATTTGATTTAAATAAATATTTATTTTTATTAAGTAAATAGTTACTTAAATGAAATAAATATTTAGCAGTAGTAGTAGTGGACTTATTGACAATATTCCAGATGGAACAATTTTTGATACATAGCATTACATAGTGTAAGTTGTCATGAGAATATAAATATATTGTCAATTGGCCATCGACCTAAGTACTTCAGCCAATATAAATATTTATGTAAATAAAATAATTTATTTTTCTAGGTGCATATCGAATGTAATTTTTCCCGCTGTCGATCCTTCTATTTTACTCCCAGGTCAATACTTCATACGACGAAAATCCGCCCCAAAAAATCGAAAAAAAAAATACAAAAAAAAATGATTTTCGGTCTTTACCATAGACACAACATTGCGGAGCGAGGCTATGTAAAAAAGGGTCGGCGGCTCCGCCACCCTTTAGCATGCGATCCGCGCCAGCGGGAGCAAAAATATTTGTCAAACAATAAAATAATACTTTTTCCCCCGGCGAGGAGAATGGAAACGGTGTAAAATGGATCGACGTGCCAGCAAATAGAATCGAAAAAAAATAGAAAAAAAAAATCACAGACCCGCCACAATCCAGCGATGTATACAGTTCGTTTCCCCATGGGATCGGATATGTGAAATTCAATCGTCCGTGATCCAGTCTGGCACCGTGGGTGACGTCGTCATTGCATCTGCGTACGGCTAAAAATCCGTGTACCGGCTACACACGGATTTTTAGCCGTCAGCCGTCAGCCGCGAACCATTGCGAACGGTACCGTCGACTATAAATCGTTTCGCATACATTTCGCATCGTTACAGCATCCGCGCCGCATATCACGCTGGAGGGAGAGCGAGCCTCGCGCGGGACCCGATAAATAGACTGTTGCGACGAGGACGACAACGAGTGACGCTCCGACATGCGCAAAACGACCGACTCACTTACGGTATACTCGATATTTCTCGTGCGGGCGTGCATGGTACGCCGATGGTGTATTCCGCCGAATGCAACATCCGGTGGGTGCTCCGGTCGGTCGTCACGGATACTGCCTCGTCATCTTATTGTCGTTCGCCTGGGGGCGTCGTTTCTACGGCCCGATCCGCGGAGCTGCATAAAGTTCCAGTGCATCGAAGCCTGAAAGCGTCTTATCAAATTCTGCACCGGAAACCGTGGGGAGAACTGGACGTGACGACTGCCGGGAAACGCGGAAGCCGCCGCGGTTTCCGCGCGTCGGATATAAAAGAAACGGTTCGAAAGAGATCTGGCCAGGTGAAAATAGCCCGGAATATCGGCAGCTTCGACGGGAGGTGAATCTGTACTGGACAGCTGTCTCCGAGACGTTCCTTAAGGAGGGAGTCTCGCTGCGCGCTGACTTCGCATAAGTTCGACAACAATAAGAGAAAATTGAAAGTACTTCTCGATGGTGTAAAAATCTGGAAAAAATCATGTATACTAAAGGTACTGAGAAGATTAATTTTGTGTTACTTGCAATTTTCTCTTATTGTTGTCGAACTTATGCGAAGTCACCGCGCAACGAGACTCCCTCCTTAAGGTAGGAAGAGGGAATAAGGTAGAATTATGAACACTTCGCGATCGGATTAAAGTCTGAAAAAAATCAAGCATATGGAAGATGACGAAAAGATTGGTTGTGCATAATAATAATTCGTAAATGTTATTGACGAATCACTGAAATAAATAATTATGCAACAATTTACCCAGCAACCTAATTTTTTTTTGTCGCGAAAATCATATGTCTCTTTTTTTTAATACGAATGAATTTCTTCAGAATTTTATGAAATGCTTGAAAATTGCGTTTTCTTTACGTTAAAATTTGTTTAAAATCGCAGTTTTCCAACAGTACATAAGATCTGAAAAAATGTATACGTTTTCATAAAAAGTAACAAACCATTTTCGAGAAAAAAAATTAGGTTGCCCGGTAATATGTTGCATTATTTTTTATTTCAGTAATTTGTTAATGACATTTTGGAATTATTATTATGCAAAATTAACATTTTCAGCACCTTTAATATGCTTGATTTTTTCACATTTTATACCATCGAGACGTGTTTGTAATTCTGTCCCATTTCTCTGAAACTTATGCGAAGTGAACACCATTCGTAAGAAATACCTTAATGACACACTGAGAAAAAAAAATTATTCTGTTAACCAAATTGGCAGCCACATCCGTTCAAAGCTGTTATTTGATTGGAACAGCCAAAGCATTCTTTTGGTGAATTCGCTTCAGTCGATTCGATATGTTTCGTTTCGTTGATTAATCCAACTGGTTTCATTTCGTTTCGTTGGATAATCCAACAATTTTTTTCCTCAGTGCAGCGGGTTGCTACCGAGGCCGGGCCAGAAGTTCACGTGCAAGGCCGTGCTGACCGCTAATGACCGTCCATTACATTCTAATAAGGCTCAATCACAGATGTTACGCGTTCGAAGATCCCGTGTGATAACATGCCGTCGTCGGGCAACGACGTAATAGCGCACGCAAGCGATTTAATGGCTCGTCAGGATCGTCGTACGGAAATGCGAGAACGGACGGGCTGGACCGTCGAGACGGCAGACGGAGAATCTGGAACGGCGAGAGAGGACCGCGGGAATATGTCGGGACTGTCCGGCAGATCAAATACCGGAGGATGACAACTGGGCTTCCGTTGGTTTGTCGATTGCCAATACGCATAAATCGAATACGTTCAGCCTCTCACCCTTCGATCCTCTTCCCCGACAAAACGTTTGCTAACGGAGTTGGGATATCGCGCAATAATTGGAACGCGGCTGGTTGGAGTCTTGACTTTCCAAAATACTGGCTAAAGTTATGTATTGGATTGTGGCAATAATTAATCATTATAGACGTATGTATTTGCTGAGGCAATGTATGTGTCGGATACTGCGTTATAGATTAAATAACCTGATAGGAGACATTCTTTATATTCAAGACGCAGATCTTGCGAAACTGAAATAGTCATTTACGATAATAGTGCGATAAATTTTTTTCTGACGAGTGCTGCACGAGTATCGTACGAAATTTAACTTCACGAGATGTGAAAATGCGGGTTTTGTGCACGGCAAGCATGCGTAAAGCTGACATTTTCGCACATAGTGTAATAAACATTTTTTATTACACTCGGGCGAAAACAACAGTTTTACGCACAACACCCCCCTTTTCACACATTGTGAAGCAAACATTTGGTGCGATACTCGTCCGAACAACTTTTTCTGAACGCATGTGATTGCGACACTCGCCTTCGGGTCGTGCTGCAAACTCACACCCGTCGGAAAGTTTTTTCGCACTAGTATCGTAATGTACTATTTTATGTAATACATGCACAAAAAGGCCCACTTTTCGTGGCTGCAACGCGTGGCGAAAGTGGCGCTTTTTAGTAAGGCGTGCAAGAACAATACTGCGCATGCGCACGTCACACGAGCTTTCGCACGCTTTTTTAAAATTATAATGATTTTTTTCGTCACGCTACAGTTATAGAAGTGGGAGTTTTTGTGCATTTGTTACAACAAGTTGTATACGATATTTTTCCGTAAAAGCGGTCTCCAGACGACGCTTGGGAAGTACGCAACACTTCGCCTTCAGTTGGTACCACAGACAGCACTCACCTTGGGCTCCTCTGTGGTACTCGCTTCCGGCTCGTGCGCCCAACTTCGCAACCTTCGTCCAAATACCGCTTTTTCGCACTAATATCGCAAAGTACTATCTTTAAATATTTTTTATTTACATCGAAACGAAAGGAAGTTTTTATAAAACTGGTCGAAATACTTTCTACGAGATGCATTACAATTCGTCAAGTTTTCCAGAATTTGCAGATCAAAATTAAAGATATTATAAGCTGATATTACAAATTATTTATCGACGAAGTGTAAAAGAGAAGGAAAAATGTAGCAGCGTTTGCGAAACACAAAATACTGGCTAAAATGATGTATTCTATTGAATACATATTTTCTAGGGGCGAAATATAAGTTAGATACAACAGTTATTATGAAAAATTTTTAATATTCGAGACGCAGATTCTGAAAAAATGATTTTTTTTTTTTTTTATGTTATTTACACCGAATGGAATGGAAATTTTTATGAAAACTAGTCGAAATACTTTCTACGTGACGCATTGCAACGCGTCCAATTTTTCCAGAATTTGTAGATCAAAATTAAAGATACTACATTTTTTTGAAACTATGAAATCTTTTTTTATTTTGCAGTCGATATTGCAAATTGTTTACTCGTAAAGTGTAAAAGAGAAGAAAAAAATGTGGCAGCATCTGCGTAACACGTGTAGGCGAACGTAGACCGAGGGAAAGACGATTAATGCACAAAGCTACGGAAAGTTGTGTACCCGAGGCGCGAGACAATAAGACGCCGTCGGGCATAGACTGGAAGAGTAAAGTCGAGCGTGAAGAAAAAAAAAAAAAAGGAAAAAGAGATTCCGGACAACTTTGTACCAGCGGGGGGAGAGCACGCGGCTGACGAACGTTCCAGCCAAGACGCTCAAAGTTCTTAATTAATCCAATTAATTACATGCACGGTTTCGCGTATACCTGACGCGGCCCCACAGCGCTAAGGGAGCATCGCGGCAGAAACGGCGCCCGAAGGAGAAGCTCTGGAGCACCGAGACGAAGTGTCGGGACATGTACGAAATTAAGGGCTCTCCGTGGCACGGCTGTCCAAGATCACTTCCACTATAAAATACGCAGGTAATTAGCTATTTAATCGAATTCTCCGACGTAAACTACATTGCAAGATCGACCCGATCGATGACCGGCTTTTGTGGTTATTTCGCGGACGATTAGAAATCGCACTTCAAAGTACGAACGCCGATAAATTTTATTTTTGATCAATTTTATTTTTGATCAATTTTATTTTTGATCAATTTTATTTTTGATCAATTTTATTTTTGCTCAATTTTATTTTTGATTAATTTTATTTTTGATCAATTTTATTTTTGATCAATTTTATTTTTGATCAATTTTATTTTTGATCAATATTATTTTTGATCAATTTTATTTTTGATCAATTTTATTTTTTATCAATCTTATTTTTGATCAATTTTATTTTTGATCAATTTTATTTTTGATCAATTTTATTTTTGATCAAGTTTATTTTTGATCAATTTTATTTTTGATCAATTTTATTTCTGATCAATTTTATTGTTGATCAATTTTATTTTTGATTAATTTTATTTTTGATCAATTTCATTTTTTTGTTAATTTAATTGAAGAAGAATATCAGGCTGAAATTGCCCCTTTGGTTATTAATGTCTATCGATAACCGATTGATCACGGCAACGTCGTTGTCGACCGTAGCTAGGGGAATTATTATTTATCATCGAGAGTTGGTCGAGAGTTCAGTTTACGATTTGTTGTAAAACCGAACGGGCGTGTATCGAGTTTGTCGTGTTAGAGTTAACGAGTAACTAGATTTTTTATCGAACTATCCATACTCACACTTTGCGGTTCATCTGGCCGCAAAAAATAAGAAAATTCAATATCCGCGGAGAATTGCGTAGGTGTAATATTCTCCGCTCTTTCTTTTTTCTCGGAGAGTAAAATTTTCAAATTTCCATTAATCGAGAAAATACGGAGAAGACGGAGGGTGCGTCGCGATTCCCTCCGGGTGTCTGAAAACGTTAATGAGTCGAGCGCAATTAGGGTGCTTTAATCGAATTCCTTCATTCGTGAATATGTTACGGCACGGAGAAGTGTCTTGCATGCATACATATATGTACACAGACATTAGAAGCGAAGTGTTCTTCCCGACGCGTTCACCGAGCGCAATTTTTGCCTCCCACAGCGGCTCTCACGCCCCGGTGAGAGCCACTTATGAAATTCGAAAACTGTCAAAGTTAAATTAAAGTGCCGGTGAAATCGAGAATGGTAGAGCACAGCCCGAGACGGCGGCGCGTTGTCGCTTCTCCTAATTAAACTCGCGCACCAGGACTGCGAGGGAAACGAACTTTCGTCGTGATTTACCAATGAAAGTTTTCGATTACGAACCGAGTATATATTCCGCTCGCGTTCCTTCCCACGCCTCCCTCATGTTTAGGTCGACATTTTTTTTTTTTACATTTTTTTAAAACAAAAATAAAGAAATTATAAGCCTTTCGTTCTCTTATAATGTACTGTGTGGTTGTAATTTTTTTCGTTCCTTTATTCAGTTTTTTTTTTTTTTTTTTTTTTTTTTTACTGACACCGGTAATTCGTTTAACAGCGTTTGCGAAGAATCGTCGAGGGAAACGTGAAAAGTTGGAACTCACCGGGGCGAACGATAATGCCGGGGACAGAGCAGCAAAGTTCGTGGAAATAAAGGGACAATGAGATACCGACGATGAACCGGGACTGAGGGAAAACAGCGAAGTTTGCTGATATAGACGGTGAAGCCCCCCCTGAGAACCGCACAGTGATTGGCATCTCAAGGGCACTGAGACTTTGGTTTTAATTTAAAGAATGTTTAAGAATTTTCCTGTATATTCGGTAGGTTGAATGTGCACGTTGAACCTCGTGACCTTGAAGTACCAAAATTATATTTTCGGTGGAAAAAAATTCTTCAATTTTTTTAGTGCCTATCAAGCTACTTAAAAATTTAAAAATCCAATCCTTTATCTGCGGTGAAATTCTCACCGGATACCAACCGTCTTGTCATATTGAGTTCACAAAAACAATAATGTCCCTGAAGATATCTGCACGAAATCAAAGTTCATCTTTGGCAAATCTCTGAAAATGCGCTCCTTTTGGAAGAAAAAAATCTTTCATTCGGAGAATTTTTGTTTGCAAGTGAACTTCCCGAGCGAAGTTTGTGAGCTCCAAAACACACTATATAGCTTGATGAAAATTAGTCTCATTGAACCTCGTGACCTTGAAGTACGAAAATAATATTTTCGGTGGAAAAAATTCTTAAATTTTTTTGAGTGCCTATCAAGTTATTTAAAAAATAAGAAATCCAATCCTTTATCTGCGGTGCAATTTTCACCGGATACCGAACGTCTTGTCTTATAGAGTTTACAAAAACAATAATGATCCTGAAGATATCTGCACGAAATCAAATTTCATCTTTGGCAAATCTGTGAAAATGCACTCCTTTTGGAAAAAAAAATCTTTCATTCGGAGAATTTTATTTTCCCAGTGAACTTCCCGAGCGAAGTTTGTGAGCTCCAAAACACACTATATAGCTTGATGAAATTTAGTCTCGTGCAGATATCTTCAGTGTAGTAAACAAGATGGATAATAATACTGAATTTGGTTTTGTTCGTTCCATCGAAGAAATAATCCTACAAGGTCACTTAGATTTTTTTCAATTATTTTATACCACATTTCATTGGTCAAAGGACAATTCCAACAAAACTTTAATACATTTACGATAGTAAATAATATGGATAATAATGAATTTATTTTTTTCGCGCCATCGAAGAAATAACAAGACACTGAGATTTTTTCCAATTTTCTTACCCCTTTTTTTTGT
>JAPYZD010003039.1:0-14082 GCA_030522725.1 Ichneumoninae sp. B BG-2022a
GGACTATACCGCAAGTTCTATCTTAAATCAACAGGAAAAAAAATTTCACCAAAAAATTCAGTATCGAGTCTTAAATTATTTATTACTTTATAAAAAAAAACACTGTATCGTAATGAACTCTTTCATGAACTATCGAACCATCAGTGTGCCAATTTTAGATTAATGATCCGTCGAACATCGGTTCATCAACCGTTGGTCTGGTGATGGATGAGCTCACGACTCATTGGGCCAACGATTTAGACCAATATAAAAACTCTATCGGACCTGATATTTCGAGTCCGGTTGAGTTGTTATGGGGAGAGTTGTTGACGACTTATCTTTGGTAGAGTTTTTTTCAATATAGGTAGAGTTGTGAACGCGAGAGATGTAAATGTGCCTTTTGTCCCGATCCCATCACTTCGCCCCGCCCTAATTTTCCTTGTCCCATTTTGCCCCGATACTGTTTTGCCCCAATTCCATAATTTCGAGCCACGTAATTTTACCCTGTCCCATTTTGCCTTGATCCCATTTTGCCCGCTCTCCCCTACATTAAATGGCCTCTATGGTGTGACAAAAGTTAATAAACTTTTTCTATCATCATACTCTATGAAAAACGGATATAAGAAATGTCCGAATATATGAATGTCATAAAAAGATTGGATAAGGGCATAAAGTATAAAAGTTACGCTCAATGAAATATGTTGAACGTTGAACGTACCCCACATAGTTCTATCAGCTGTGACACAGTCACAACGATTCTCCTTTTCGTAATTTCTTAAAATTTTCCGTCTTGATCGTTTATCGGGTTCTTCTGGATTCTCGGTAATTCACTCTGCGCCTTTGCTCGCGCGTTTATCCCCACTAGCATACCTCCCACCTCCCATCGTCTCCCACTCTATTCGATCTCCGTTGCATGTACATTAAAAGCCACGTGACCGGAACCGTGAGCCTCATGATCTGACAAAACTTGGTGACACAGCCACTAACATATCGCACTTGCGGAACATCTCGTACTGTTATTGGCTCTCTAATTTTTCATGTTAGCAACTTTTAACCGATTTCCTTCGTGCGATTTTTCCTCGTTCATTCACTTTGTATCACTTTTGTTTTGTCACCATGTGGCGTGATGCTAATCGAATAGAGCGCGCTCGCGCGTTACTTTTCTAGTTTAACGCGCGAGTCCTGGTAACGTGCGATCCACTCTCTTGCTGGCACTGTTGAGAACCGTGCGCTAGCGACTACTATCCGACCGGAGAGTTGCGTCGCTCGGTGCCGGCAGGAGTAACGCGGGACTTTGCTATATCGGGAGTATGGTAAGTAGTAACACCCCTGCTACCGCCATTTCCCCTGACCTACGTTTACTCTCTTCGTCCCGACGTTGTTCCCCCACTCGCGTCGACGCTGCTGCCTCCGCGGTTGCCGCTTCCCTATTAACGCTCGAGGATTGTCCCTCGACGCCCTTCTTACCTCTGTGCTTTCAAATCCGCTCTGACCGACATTGAACGTACATGAACGTTGTACTTTACTCGTGGATTCTTTCGTCGACAATCCGGCGCTTGCATCATGTAATTTGCCAGGTGAGGTTGAACCATCGGCGCGGGTACGGTTGCCGTACTGGTTGCCGAGGTACGTTACTTTGTACCCGCCCGGCGCTCAAGCCGGTATCCGCCAGGACCACGGTCTTCGGTCTTCGCTTTCCCTCAGATTTTGAAATCGAAAGTGACGTCACAACCAGTTTAAAAGAGACAATTTCTCTCACCGAGCGGTACGATGATTTACTACGATTTTTCGCGTCTCTTACAACAAATATATTAAACGAAAACTATTATTTTCAATCGCAGCACCTCTTGGACTCTCAACTAGAGAAATTCCATCCACCGGAAAACTATAAGCCGTGGCGCAATGAAGACGAATCCCCTGGGGTCGCCATTCCTTCCGAGATTGCGCACCGCACGCTTATACGATTTTACCATGTTGCTCTATATGCTACGGTGTCCAACCGATGAGTAAAGATTCTCTCGGCTCACAGGCCCTTACCAAAAACTGAGGAGCGGGGCCCGCGGATAAGGCCACACGCACGCCTTCTAGATCATTGTCGATTCGACTAATCGGTCTCACAATCTTTCTTTTGCTTACGAATTTTGTTGAAAACCCCAATAATGCTCGCTAAGCCCCCCGGTTTGCTGGCTGGACGACTATCGCCTCGCTGAAGGAGGGCTAGTTGTAACTTGCATTAAAAATACCCGCATTACAATATATACCCTACATATCTATTACCCCGGCAGTGTTATTGTCGTTCTCGCTGACTCTTCACGGTGGTTACAAATTACTGCTTTCAGATGGAAAAGCATGAATGCGATACAGTTTCCAAGATGCTCCGTTCGTACTACTTCGAGACTTTACCGCAGATTCCCCTCTTCGCTAAATGCAATCTTCTTTCTTATCGGTAGCTCTCCTTCCTCTTTGATTTCCGCTTCTTACAGTTTTTTTTAATTGCATCTTCTTTTCTGGAGTCACTCGAAAGACGCCGGTGGTGATCATATTCCAAAAATTATGTGTCGTATACGCAAAATCATAGGAATTACATCGCGTTCTTTCCGAATTGTATTAGGGCAATGGTCTTTTGCTTTGGCACAAAGTATGTCTAAGCTTGTGAGAGCGAATGAAGACGTTTGTTTTGCCCATTGAATATGGCAAATATATATATGTATTTACTCGGCATAACATTTGCGACACGATCATCGTATGACTCGGTGTATCTTGCAACATTCAAGTCGTGCTTTCGCGTTACAAATCTACGTTACGGAATATATATATTTAATTAAAAAAATTTTTTTTTTACAAAAGCAGTGCTTTCTTGCCGTGAAACATGGGGGAATCCGGACAGTATATAGGTATGAATTGATTAAAGAATAAAAAGATATTATAAGGCTCAGAAGCGGGCAGTGTGCGGGTGACGAGTATTAGCTGTTCCCCGAGGTATTTAGAGGCACGAGGTTCCGCTAATGTCATCACGTCGCCACGAACTGTTAAAGTCGACCCGTTCAGGACAGTATAATGAAAGGGTTGGCCTATGCGAGCAGCCCCTCGTCACGCGACATTGTTACTCTGCGACGAGGTGTGACGTAACCGTAGCACAATCAGCCACGAAGAAAAAAAAGGAAAAAAAATCGCTACCGATATAGAAGCAGAAAATTGCTAATTGCATCGGCTAGATTGTTATTATTATTATTATTATCGCGTATTATATAGTTAATGTATTTGTCAGAATTCTGTGGATGCACAGACGATGTGAACGAGAAGACAGCGATACTTTTCTCCCTTCTGTCCATCCCCTTTGTCAACGTTAACCGAAAGTGAATCGATGACGTAGACATCCAGTGGGCTGGTAATACGGTAGGGCGACAGCGTTGGCAGTAGTATCGGATATGTATTATATATAGAAAAATTGTAGCGAGAGAAAGTCGACGAGCAGAGAGCGCGCACGCTTTGCACACGACTTCGCCGCAGGGGTGCGCTTTTAACTTTGGGGTGACTTACCCCGAGCGTTATCTATTTTGACAGGACGGCACGCCCGCGGTCTGTTACGCATTCGAGGCTTGCATAGCCGCAGCGGCCAAGGGTTCCCGGTAATTGTGTTTTAACTGCGGGCTCCGTGCATATCATTTTTATAAAGTTGCCCCACCGAATTTAAGAACCGTTACGCCAACGTTTCGAAAAACGTTTCTCAGCCAAAAATATATTCGATCCTTCGATAGGTTATATAAGAGTTATACGAGATGGTGCTGGATAAGAGTATTCGTAGTATTATCGTTATGCACTATTTGACGGATGATGATGAACGGAATGAGTTTGACGATAATGGCGGGCACATTGTTCGCTCGAGCGAACTACAAAATAAAACAATAAAGTTGTACAAGAGGAGATATAGGACGGGGGCCGGAATTATCGATAATCAAGTCGTCGAACTCAGGCCAGACGTATTGATGCTATCGGGAGGAGGATAGGACTATCGATGAGGAGTAACAGAGCGGTAGAGAGTAGCATCAGGCAGTGGCGAACGGTAGCGGGGGCGCGTGCGATCCGGTGTATATACGAACGAGGTCCCTCGTTGTCAATAACGAGGAGAGCAGCTCCGAGGGCCGTGCCAGAAGCTATTGGCGGCGGCGGCTCTCTCGTATGCAATATGGCTCGCAATTTCGATGCCCCGGACGGACTCTCGCCGTCTGCCAATGCAAACAACCGCTATTGGGTTTCCAGTTAATGAACCGAGGCAGGCTGAGCGCAGCGGACGAGCCGACCGGCCACCGGCTTTACGCCGACTATCTTCCCAAGCATTTTTGCACGGTGGGCACGGCTTAAATTGGAACTCCCTCAATTCATCCCACACCCCGCACTCTCTGCCCGCTGCCTCGGCTACGCATCCGTTTTTCCATTGGCTTCACGCTACGCCGAGACACTCCGATCGTTCGCAACTTCATTAAGAGTCTCCATCAATTCCAGACAATTGTCATTTCTCGGCTCGCGGCACTCGTCGGCAAAGTAGCCACATTTTTTATTAAATATCAAATTGTATAGTTTCTTTCGATAACCCCGATATAGATAAATTAAGTAACTAAATAAAAGTAGTATGACGAGAATCAATAATCGTCTTGCTAGGGATGATTAACGATCTTTTCTTCATTTATCCCCGTACTTACAATCTCTATTATTCGCATCTTGCAACTCTCTTGCTAAATTACACGCGTCTATTTATCAAACTATAGACTCACGATAAGTCAAAATTATTCCCATTATCCGCCCCTATAAATCACTCGGGGAATAATGATTTGCGATTCTCCATGCGTCGGGTAATACTACAAAAGAAGAATAGAGTCGGAGATACAAAAAAAAATAAAAATAAAAAAATAAAAAAATAACAAACAAACAAACAACAACAATTCGCGTATGTACAGGTTGCGGGAGTTGAACAGACATCCTCGAGCTATCGGTAGGTTATCGTTGCCCGATGCAAGTGTTCGCGGTATACGCTAAGCGGATCTCCGATAATCCGGATTATGTATTTGCCCGAGTCCCGCTGGCTCCTGTCATCTCGATCTCGTACGCGTTCGAGCCAAAGACGTATTTGCCCTATGTACTAAGACATCTTGCGTCTGGCCGGAACGGTAATCGGCTGAGCGCCGTATACATTTAGCGCTTTGCCGGACACTCGATCGTGTCCCGTTCAACAGCTCGGAGTCAAACAAGTTTCTTATCTAGAGTCAATTTTCCATTCGGTATATCAACATGCATTAATAATTAAAAATTTTACGAACATGCATAGCAAGTTTAAAACAATGAATTCCAAAAATTTGAAAATATGAAATACACTTAAAAACGATAAGCGAGTAATGTGAGAAGAATGAAAGAAGGAAAAAAAAAATTGTTAGTGACTCAGATCGGAAACGGTGTCGCGCTGGCATTGTTGAAACGCCGCGGAGAGTAACAGAGACAGCACACATACGTGCATACTCTCCTGCGGCTTCTCTCTGCTTGCGATCAAATGAATATGATGAAAGAGTGGTGGCATTAGGCGTACGTGCCGCGCATACTGATTTCCGGCTGATTGATTGGACCCCATTCCAGTTTGCACGCAGGGCTCGGCAACGACCGAGGTTCGCATATATAGCATCAACGTTTCTCTCGCGACCTATTGCGACGGTCCCCTCGGTACTCTGTCCGCTGCGTAATTCCACCCTCTCCTTGCCCACCACTACCACGAGTCAGCCAACATTGTTGCTATGATCGGATTGCTGGAGAAGCCCTTTTCGATCATGCACCGTTAACGTTCAGTTGTACGCCCAACAATTTTACCGCGTTCACGATTGCCTTAAAATCCTTTCAATGCGCGCAGTCTCTATAATTGTACGTGGATTACAGTTCATTCTCATCAAACATAAAAGTAAAAATAAAAAAAATTTCAAACATCTGTCGAGGAGACGATGCTTAAAATTTACTACTATTAGGTGGTATGGCTGCGCTTGCGCTCACTGTTTCTGCTTGCGAAAGTACCGCAAGATGTTGCAAGAGAAATGCCCGCGCGGCTACGATTCGTTCGTCCGTAACGTAATTGTTTTTGACGCAGTAATTTTACACTGTCGTGGTTACACGTCCGTTTGCCCGTCCATCAGTAACGTTTGGAGGAAAGAGTGCTCGGAATATGCGTGGTTTCTCATAAGTCGGTAGTACTTCCGTGTTTTTGACAAATGACATCTTGTGGTAAATAGTCTCTTGCTTCTTGCAATATATTTTCAAGAGACACTAGTATTTTGTACAACAGTTTTTTCAATAGGCTTAAAATGTCTACATATTCATTACAATTAAATTAATTAGCAATTCAACAAAGGTGAATTAGAAGAAAAAATGTTTGACACATAACGTAGAATAGATTTGCCGGACGAAGGAGGGCTCGAGAAAATGCGAAATATTGAAGATTAGCGGGGGGCAGGAGAGAAATTTAATCGCCACGCGGCAATGCTTCCCGCCGCCGCTTCTCTCCATCTTATCCTTCGCTCTCGGTTGATTGTTTTTTTCTTCTCGTTTTTTTTGTTATCCGCCCGCCGTCAACATGCATGATCCCAACGTCTCACATGTGCAACAGCAGCGGAATACACGACGAACGAGAACGCATGGCGGAAGGTGGGCAGATCTTCGAGACAGGGATGTAGAAGCGCAAATGTTGATGTGGAAGCTACAGCATACGTCGCTCGCGGCCCCCGAGAAACCAAAACGTCACGAGAGGCGAAGTGCATTCTCCTGACCGAGACCGATATGGTTATTGGCGTTTTCAGTATGAGCTAAATCTCAGTTGTTATCATCCTTGGATCTTTTTATACCTAATTATTTCGACAATAGATAGAAGATCCATATAGTGCGTTCAATAGACATTAACACTGCTTTCTCGCGAGCTACGGCGTCTGTTGTGGAGGTAGCTAGGTACACGCCGCAAGGGGTCTATAATACACAGCACGTACGCAACTCGGCAGCGTCATGAGCGTCAGATTCTACACATCAAGCCCGAGGCTTTGCCAGGCCTGCCGTATCGGCTCGTACCTACGTGATGCTCACTGATCCTTTTCGTTTATGCTTACGCGTATGATGCTACTGCTGCGGCTCTTGGACGCACGAAAACCGCCACCGCGAGTATACTCGTGCATTGATGCGAGAATATAAGATTATGTGAGTGTATTTGTAGGAGGCCCCGACGTCGCGGTAGCAGCGACCAGAGATGGGATTGCGCGATAGGCCGCGTGTCGAAAATAGAAATATAATCTGATAGGCTCATTGTGCCTCGAGCCACTCCGTTCCTATCTGCCACTACAACCTCCGGCCTCGTATACTCTCACCCGTGCAACCGCTATTTTTCTGTTTTCTTTCTTCAATTCTATCTCACTCTCCCTTGACTCTTCTCCTTTCATTCCCAAGACTATGCTTTCCCGCCTTTGTCCCGCCATCATCTCCTATCCTATCTATCCTCTTTCTCTTGCAGTTAATCAGTTTATTTTCCTTCTTGTTAGCTTAGATCCTGTCCTGTTGCGATATTGAAACTTCCAGGGGCCCACTCGGCTGAGGCTATTATTTTTCATAATTTCGGCAAATGAAATAATTGTATGCGGCAGTATTTGTGAGTGTTCGATGAAGGGAAATACAAGTATGGAAAGGTACAGCGCGTCTTTGGACCGCGGGTCGAGACGAAAGCTCTTCGGCGGCAAAGTACCGAAGCGCCGAAGCGTCGATGGCGTGTGACCAATGGCATTGTCATCGTAAAGAAATTAGAGGAGCGGTAATAGCTTCTGGGTACGATGGCTTCCGTTTTGTATACATCTTTCTCGAGCAGCATTTGCTCCTGCGGGTCGAATGTGTGCATATACGTACGTTCGAATGAGCGTCAAACTCGCACGTAGGTCACGTAATAAATAATGTGGCGTTATAGTATTGGAGAGGCAGTGACCCTTTGGGCGTACGGAACCCGCCTCGGAAGTTGAGCATTTGTCCACGTCCCGCCGGCCACTTTTGGGCTATCCCTAGCGATTCTTTCCGGTCTCACCAGAAGCAACACTCGACCCCCAGGATTCATCGGGTCTAGCGAGATGCCTGTGCTATAAAAAGTTGCCATTTCATTGCTCATTCCGTATTCATCCGAACAACGCCGGTGAATCATCGATCTACATAAGACAGGAAATAATTTGTTCTACATCGGACAGTCATAAAGATATGACTCGCTGACTGTGAACATCGATCAAACCAGTCACGTTCGTCGAGGCTAAATATATATGATTGTACGTAAGAAAAGAGGAATAGGATTTATTGTGGCGTGGCTTTCATTGCTGTCATAGTTTTCGGTGACAGGTTCAAGTGCCGCACTATCGATCGTGTACCTAGGCGTTCGTTAGATTCCTTGTTGTCACACGGTTTCAGCTAGTCGAGTAACCGGGAACGTAACACGGTGGTACGTACATACACATAGGCCGAAGGAATCGTGTACTCTACATACCAGTAGAGGAACGTGGTGAATTTCCAACGTTCCGCTGTGTTCGTCCTGCCGTCCCTCTCACCAACCAGAGCGTACTGATTGATCAACATTGTTGCTGAATTAGACTCTAGCGAGATGGGCATATTGATTGGCAATCAGTGTCGCTCGCCGCACCAACGAAACACTCGCTCCGGAAAACGCTTCGCTCCCATCTATCTCGCTCAGGTAGTTGCACACTGCAAACTGCATTCCCTACCCGTACATATATATCCGCTATAGGTAATACAGCATCCCATCTACGTACAGACAAATATTCCATGGATTTCAAATAGCGGCTACATCTTCGAGCGTTGGTATAAATAATATCATCGTTGGAACTTTATTTCCAGAAAAAAAAAACTTTTATACTGTACTCGTGTTTTTACACTCGAGATACGTTAGTAATTGGTCTAGAAGAATGGATACGATCGTAAGATTCTCACCGACCAATACTAAGGTCATTTTTATCAACACTCATTCGGCGTGAGTAGAACGCAGCGACGCGGATCCGAAGTAACATAGGCTTCGAAACTGTTCAACAGCAAAAGAATTTCCGTGAACGCGGTCAGTTGAATCGCCGAAGATCCGCGAGGGCAGAGCAGAAAATCGGTACTCCTAATCAGTGCGCGTACCGAGCAGAAAATCGTCGCGAATTTTCGAGAGCTGATCTTTCGCCGTACTAGCCCTCAACTCCATATATATACCTGTGGAACAACGTGCGAATGCCTTGTGACCTACGAGCGTAACGTGGAATGCCATTCGCGTGAAGATGCGAAGAGTTCAGAACCCCTCTTGGTTTTACGACCGGGCGTTTCACTTCAGATACTCGCCGACTATATCTATATTTGAGAAACTCTGTCTCAATATACTTGCCGCTATATATACGTCATACAAGTCTTTCATAACTTGCACAAGCCAAAAAAAATTATGCGATTGAGTTTTTGACAAAATGTCTGTTATTCGTGGAACATCTTTTCGGATTCATCATCGGTCGAATAAGATGAAAAACGAAATAAAAATCTAATGATGACACTCGCGAAATATCTTCTTCTTATATATATTTTGTAAAACTGTGGATTTGTTTATTTGTTGGCTTGTATTTTTCTCCCACTTGTACCCCACCCCCAGCTGAGCCGTCTCTTCGGCTACATCATTACGGAATTTCGATTTATATAGGATATAGGATGGATTTCAAAATGCCGAAATTCTATTCCATGTGGAATGGACTTCCACATGCTATGAACTATACGATCCCTACAAGCGTGCCAGCCAAGATAACCGCTAACATGTATACATATAATATCTTGAAAAGTTGGTTGTTTATAAAAATTTTAAAGAATCCAGGGGGTCTCCCCAAAGAGCCCTAGGGGGCCAGGCCCTGATAAATCCAAGTTCCAAATTATTCGAAATCGATTTGTGAGTTTAACAGGCAGTTACACTCACAAATCGAAAATTCCATAGTCCACAGTAAGGGTGCAAAGCGCTCGAGCCACGACAACCCGCTTATAGTATATATTACCAGGATTAAGTAATTCATGAGCGGTTCGAATAGAAAGTAAATGTAGTTCGTGTTACTTAGCACAACAAGAAATATTGATTATTGGCCGAAAACTATTCTCGTGTGGCTACACGCCAAGTTTCGCGATTCCAGGTGAAGCCGTGAAGTTTCGAACGGGAAAGTATTAATCCCGGTACGATCTCCCAGGATATACATAGAACTAACAAAGTACCCTATTAACTCGAATACTCGGGGGTCGTCAAAACTCGTTTCTACCACCAAACTCTGTCTATCGGTGACTCTCTTTCTCCTCTTCATCCTCTCTAGATCGCCTCTGCGAGAAGTTTAATATTCCATTCCTCCTTTTACTAATAAAATTCCTTTCGTATCTAATAAACTCAGGCGATTCGACAACCGCTCCATATTCATAAGTAACAATACAACTTTCTGTATCAAAACGTTTTCTGTCAATATCGAGATTTAGTGTAGCCCTTTGGTACTGTACGTCTCGATCCCGTTGAGACGATGGCGCTGGTCCGTTCGGGGTGAAGGGACGTCTCCTCTTCGAGCACGATAAGCCGAATTCGTGCTGTGCTGCCCGTAGCTGCAGATCGTCGATAACCCCGTCACCCTTAACCCAACCGGCGACTCGCTTCGATCCTACGGCTACTCTCACGCTGTTATTTCCTCTTTTTTTC
Organism: Ichneumoninae sp. B BG-2022a; assembly: GCA_030522725.1. NCBI lineage: Eukaryota > Metazoa > Arthropoda > Insecta > Hymenoptera > Ichneumonidae > Ichneumoninae sp. B BG-2022a. Next base: position 10,727 of record JAPYZD010003039.1, read on the forward strand.
ACACGATACTTCTTTTCATCGACTCCGAAAATCCTCTCGCCCCTACTGGACTAGACGGTGGAAGAACCCGGGCAACGATGCCTCTTCACTTTATGGCCTGTTAAATGAACTTGCTGCTTTCTTTTATCGCTGGCTGAGGTCATCGAAGCGAAGCTCACGTTGCCTTTTTTCGATTTACGAGGGTTTGTAGGATCTTTTGATCCGCTACCGTCTATAGCCCCTCGCACTTGACACTTCGACTTTGACTCCTTGGATGTTGATCCCTTTGGCGGTTTCCCAACTACATTAAATAATATTTTAGGTCACATGTCGGAAAGATTGAGGGCAAAACGAATGTCGATTTGCAAATTAATATGAATGAGTGATGACGGCGAGTCGCTGCTACAAGGTCGAGAATATGCTAGTATAATGGAACGATCGAACGCGAAGTCCGAGGCTCGGAAGGTGATTAACCCGGAGGCGAGCTTAAGACCTCTGCCGAGATAATTAAAGCAGTGGCCGTTTAGCTGTGCTCTGCCGGTACAGCTTCTGCTGCATGCTACAGCTTCTACTGTAGACCTAACGCCGAATGGAATGCAGTTTTATTGAGATAGAAAGAGAGCGATGGCCAGAGCAAAGGCAGAGACTCAAGATGGGAGAAGAAGCCAAAGGAAGAGACGAAAGAACAAGATATAGTGCAGATGCTGGGAGTAGAAAGAGTTAGCGGGCAAAGGGGAAAAAGAAAGAGAAAGAGAGTGATTGAGCGTGGAACAGGGAACGAGTAACTTCTGCCCGGTAGCAGTTTCCCAAACCATCGCCATTAATAACCAGCGAGATTATATGCTGCTGCCGCGGTTCCCTCATGTCTCCTCTCGTCGGTCGTCGCCGAGGCATACGGAGTATCGTTACAAGAGCGAAAGAGTGAGAAGATCGATGCTCGGTGTAACCAGACTGATCATTTAATATCGCTTACCTATAGCCTGAATGGCCTTACCCACCCGACTATTCTCTAATTTCATTGGAATGTCGGCCTGACGCGAATAATCTTCCAACATCTTTAAACAAGCGACCGAGCCTCCCCCAATATCGGAATGAACAATTTCCGTTATTTATCGAGATATTCTGATGGGTCGTTAATTAAAACCAATAATTCAATACCAATCAGTCCGAACGGTACTTTCACGCTAGGAGAGTATATAATGATGATATCATTCCAATCTATCATAATTATATAGATATTTAGACGGGTATAAAGAGCACGGGTAAGCATTTATTTAATCGCGTCGTTTGAGCCGATGGTAGGCGGTTTGTCACATTAATATTAACGATTTTCATTTGTCATCACGATTGGGTCGCGGACCTCGAGTGCCGGGACTAGAGAGGCACAGCCTACAGAGTACAGTATATATTTTTCAACTTGAGTAACACGGATTATTGTGTGGAATGTGTACCCGAGGAGTTTCTCGTGCAATCGGTATGCACGTCTGTCACTACCCGCGATGATGAGTTGCCGCGTACCGCTACTACCGTTCGTACTGTTGTGCCGCGAGGCTCCCTATTTCGTCGGGGTTCGACAGAGGTCTTTCAATCGAACACTATTGTCGAGCCATGGTCAGTAACAAAACTCGCCCGCGTACAGCACAATATTACTTACCGGTTCGTGCGAGACTCGAGGAGATCGACACCGTACATGCCGGTGGAAGTGCGACGCATCGGTCGCACATATGCGAGACCGCTTCTCTTTATCTCTTCTATCTATGATGATGCTGCTGTTGCTGGTTACCAACGCCGCTACCGTACACTTCTATCCTATTCTTTCTCTGTACGGACTACCCCATATCTGATTAGCTCAATCATTAATCACCGGTCACGAACGTCACCTCTTCCCCCCCCCCCCCCATCTTCGGGTATAACTAAACTGCAAAATCTAAACTCGCGTCGCGGGGTGTGCCTTGTCGTGTCATTGATTCTTCTTTCTTTTTCAGATTCCGGCGTCTGTTGGCTGAATTTAAATACATGCTTGTTACTATTTTGTTAAATGTTACGATTTTAAATTTTTTCGTCAATGTATATGATTTTGTCAATTGTGTTGTGGACATATACACTACACGTCTATGGACGCCAATAATCGTGAATTCATGTTAATTTCAATGAAAATTGGAGGAAGAGAAAACCAAGAATTTAGACCGTTCCACTGTCGCGGCACAGCGAACAAAAACAAAATGCATTCAAAGTTCGACCGCGCCACTGCTCCAGCGCTCCGCCACTTTCCACATAACGGTCTCTAGCTTTCGTAATTCGTTCAATTTCAACATAAAAATTGAACACAATATTCTTCTCACTATAAACTATTGGAGAAAAAAAAACGAAATTTTACTGTGGCGTAAGTCCTTAAATAGCATTTTGCTATAGAGGTTTTCAGGTTGCATTTAACAGTCCTCAATCGGTCCAATTATTAATATCGAGTTTCGCATAGTTGTACTTAGGTACAACTTGCAACTTGCTTTTATCGATGAAATATCGAATGGCAATACGCGGTAGCGTGGCGTCGCTCAAGTCGTCCTAACCGTTTTGACCCCTTCCGTTCTTTTTATTTTTTTCCTTCTCTCGATGCTAACGGCCAATCAAGAAGATTCAGTTTGTCTAGTTGACAGAGGGAAGTTGCCGCTGGGCAATGACCACTGCGACTATTATTCTACGGGTTATACCGTCCTATCCTCCGATCACACAGGGCATGAGGGATTTGAAGGGAGAGCCCGCTCAGGGATAAGAAGCCGGCGAGGGAAAAAAAAAAACGTGTTGGTCGCCTGTTAGGACAAATTGGGGAGCTGCCCATTTCACCCTTGAGTAACGTACGGTAACCCCCAGCTTCCTATCGACTGTGACCCTAGCCGCGATTCATCGACGCTCACTTCGACCCCGGGGACACCTCTAATAGTCGGATTATCTGTCCACTCCCTCGCACTACTTCACATCCATCCACACTTTCATCCGATCCAATGAGGATAAAGAGAATCGACCTACGGTGAAACGCTGTGCTCATCATCCGAGAAGTGAGGCTCAAATATCCATTGTGAGATTGAACATTCACGCGCAATCACCGATTAGTTTAATTCATACAAATTGAAAAATATTTAAATAACCTAAATTTTTGTAATGACACGAGACTTTCATTACTTGGAATACGGAGACAGCGAATAACATGGGGGTTACATTGTGTAGTAAAAAGTCGAGCGAAGTTTTTTTTTTTTTATTGTTCCAATTCCACCGTATACCCAGTCGGGTTTTTACGGAACCCCATCCCGATTCCCCCTAGCACTCCCTACCCGCACTCAGCTAAGCTACCTAACTTCCAGTGCGTCCGTAGCCGACTTAGC
>JAPYZD010003040.1:0-14952 GCA_030522725.1 Ichneumoninae sp. B BG-2022a
CTTATAATCATTGACTATTCGCGAATGAGTCTTTACTTGACTACAATTTCGGAGTTCTAAGCTTTCTGATCATTATTTTTTGGATGTTGTTATGTAGGTTAATTTATTGTTGATCTCATTGCAATCTGTCTAGAGTTATTTCTGACATTTACCCCTTTTTTGTTTTAGTAGTTTGGGACATTAACCTTTCTGATTTGAATATTCTAATAATAAATATTCGTGGAAATTTTAAGAAGAGTAAACAAAATCGGATATAAGACCATTCGAATAATAATTTTTCGAAACTTCCATCCCGCCCCACAGACTACAATGTAGCAGACGAGACTCGACTTGTGATATTCAGTTTTCAGCCGTGTCTATAAGTCGACGTAGGGTGTGCCTCGCACGTGTGACGAAACTGCGAATTGCTCGATCTTCACTGGCATGTGAGAATACGGGACCCGTGCCGTCCCGCGAAGAGCTCAGCTCTCTCGAGTCCCGTCTTCGTTCGTTTCCCTATCCCGGTCGTCGAAGTCGACCTCTGCCTCGGCATCTCTCCGTCGCGCTCCTTCGCAGGTTTCTCACCCGATTACGAGGCGCGACGTTCGTCGTGAAACGTGTACGTGAAGAGGAGCTTCAAAACCCTTCCACGGAATCTGAATCTTCACGTTCTCTCGCCTCCTTTCATCTCATTCGCGCCATGCCACTCGCGATTCTCCGGTTCTCTTTGAGCTTGCGCCCGTACTTCCGCCGCAGTTCCGATAGAGACATCGTAGAACCTGCTCGTTCACCCATACACATAGACATACCCATCGGGCATAAGGGTTCCCGTCGAAATCACCTCTGTGTTAGACAGCTTTATGCAATTCGAGCAGGAAATCGAGGAAACCGCACGCAATTTCCACGTTTTATTTTACCGACGTTAAAGTTTGAAAGTAAGCCTTTTTCGAATTTCCGGCTCTTAGATAGCTTTTTAGTTATATTTCGTCCAAAATCCGGTTGTCAGATAGGTTGATGATTCGGCCAATTATTTTTTAGTCTTAAGCTACAAATTTGCAATTGCGATCGAATAACATAAGTTCAGGGTGACTTAAGGGAATTATTTGGAGCCAAAGATTAGCGGTTGAAAGATGGTTTAGTGAGAGCCAAAAAATTTCGGTAAAAAAGGGGTTTACTGAGAGCCGAGAGTTGAAGGTCAAAAACAGTTTACTGAGGGTCGAAAGTCAAAGAACAAAAAAGAAAAATCAAGTTGGAGGTCGAAAAGAGTTGCACTGAGTGCCGCGAGGTAGAGGTCAAAAAGTGGTTTAATCAGAGACAAAAGTTTGAGGTCGAAAAGGTTTACTACCAAGAGCTGAAATTTAGCTCTGACAGAGGTTTACTGAGAGCCGCAACTTAGAGGTCAGAATAAGGTTTATTTACAGCCGCAATATAGAGGCCAAAATAAAGGTTTACTGAGAGCCGCAAAGTTCAAAAATCTTGTTCAGGTTGACCTTAGAATAGACTATCATTTTTTAATTTTTAATTTAGCAAATCGAGTAAAAGTGAACATGGGCCCACATAGAGGAGACTGCAAGGGTTAATAAGAAGCTCTTCTTCAGATCGTTAAATTGGAAGTACAGAGTCAAATCGGTATTCGCTCTGGTATTCCAGTCAGGATATTTTTACAAAGTGTGTATAGCAACTCCCCCTATTTGCAGTTTCCAATCGGCAAGGACTATCCGTACACAATCCTCTCGCTCTTTCCCTTTATCCATTCTCACTTCTTCGCTCTTTCCCACTATCTGTACCTTCCCCCTCGCTGGGGGGGGGGGGTTAACCATTGTAAACAGAACCATTTGTCAGTTCGGGACTGGAGAACGAGCCGCACCCTCCGCTACTCGTGCTCTCCGCAACCCGCACTCCAACGTCGAATTCGATTCCGTTGTACCGCGCGTATCACCTACACTACATACTGACGACTATCCATGTATACCTTCTCGCCGAACCGTACGTCGGTAGAAACTCGAATATACCGAAGAGGCTCGCGTTGTTGACTCGGACGATCTAATCATCAACGGTACTCGTTGACCTTTCGGAGCATCCCACAGATTCCAGTTATTTTTATCCCAAATCGACAGTATTCTACTTACCAAATTTCAAGACAAATAAACGTTAAATTTTAGTCTATCTCGAAAAAAGCGCAACATCTATTGATCGACCTTTTAGCAAAATTATTCCACAATCTCCTGAAGTCGGTAGCCTCTTCTTCGTTGGAGAAACAGCTTGCGAACTCTTCAACACTTGTTGGAATCAAAATATTTGATGCATCCGCTTTGCCAATTTTTTTTTAACATAAATAGACAATTTTTACGATGAACTTACGTTTGAAAACAACTTTTTTAATATGCTTTAATGCTTTAATATGCTTTAACATGCATTTATGAAATTTGTCAACAAATTACGATTGGTATTGAAAGAGGTGAAATAAAAATAGCTTACTCATTAACGGTGGCGAATAATATGACACGTCGGCCAGGAAAAGCTTACATTGGTTTCGTATCGAAGGAACCTTCGTGTTAAAGCAAACCTTTGTATTAAAATTAATTGGTAAATAAAATTGTGTCCCATATCCAATGCCATGAAACTCGAATTAATCGCCACGATTGTCGACAGTGAACGAATGATTTTTCAAACGAATGTAAAATACATCTGGATCGGTGTCCGTATCGGCTAACCCGTTCGGTCAATAAAGTATCGAGCAGTGTTCGTACCGGTGTTGCCTAAACGGGCGTGTGTGCGTGTACACGGCACACGAGAGAGCTTCGAAAACTCTCCGGATGAATCTCCGCCGAAGTTTCCGTCGACGTTGATTGGTCGTAGACGAAAGCACGTACATCGATTAGTCGTGGACGACCTCTACTCCGCCGCCGTCCTCGTTTCGCCCGCTTTCACGCGAGCGCGCGCCCTCGATATTTCGTGCGCTCCGCGCCGTCCTGGCCGGGTTTTCCCGGGGCGTGGCGACGACGCAGGGGAAATAAACTCGGTGCCCTGCTGGTGCTGTGCTGTATGCGTTATACCGAAGCTATCTCTCTAACTACCTCTCACGCCAACCCAGCTCCGAAAGCTTCCGCGATAAGCTTCCCCCTTCGGGTTTCGAAAAAAAGGAATTTTTTCCCCTTTTTTCCAATCTTCTCACGTCACAGCCATCGCCATCTATCGCCCGTAAAATTTTTATACCATGTGGGAGGGGAAAAAATTTGTCCCAACAACTATTCAACTGTGAAATAGAATAGAAAATCGAACGGAGAGAACGAGAAACAAAAAAACTGAAAACAAAAAATTTATTCCAACAATGATTGCGTAACAACGTTACCTGGATTGTGACCTATTTGTCTGTTGGCAGAAAAATGTAACAGGTTTTGATCAATTTGAGAACGGTATGTGACGTCGGCAACGTGGCTGCCGTTTTACCGTCCATAGTTGACCCAATTGCAATTTTTTTTAATGAATTCGCCGACGGGATCCCGTAAATATTTTAACTCTCTGGCTGGGGAACAACAACGACAACGACAACGACAACGACAAAATTTGCCGCTAAAATTTTTAATTACACATAAAAGCCATAATAATTTATTTTTTTGGGCGAATATAAGGTAAAACAATACGTCCAATAGAGTTTCGGTATGTACTCGCATATACATGTATGAACACATGAACATCTTCTCCGCATAACTTTGAGACGGCACATGTAAAATGTCACTGGACATTTAAGCCTTTTTAAGTCACACCCCCAACCCCTTCCCCACTCTTCGGCGCTACCATACCATCGCGTCGCCCCCACGCGTTGCTATGTAGGTTTTACTGATGGAACGGACACGGCTGGTGATCGGGCCAATGTCGGGGTGACGATTGTCGAATCTCCAATGTTTGGCCGATGTTGATCGAACATTAAGTGCCCAATTGTTGGGTAACCAATTTCTGGGAAATGCTTGGCCCAGTATTAACGTGCCAACTGTTGGTTCGCTAATTTAAGGCCCATTCTCGGCCGAATGTCAACAAACCGTTCGTAGGTTTGCCAATTTTAGGGCAAACTTCGGTCGAGCATGAGCTGACCAACCATCGGTCTGCCGATTATAGGCCGATGATGAACCGGATGTTAATTCGCCAAAGGTTGGTCTGATGATGTATGAACTCACGAACCATTGTCGGCTGATTTTAGGTCAACGTTCGACCGAATATCGACTCGCCAACCGTTGGTTTGCCGATGTGGCCCGAACATTGGGCCATCAGTCAGCGGCTTTTGCTGCGAGATGGCGAGAACCCATCTCAAAGTTATTTCTTGCAAGAGACAGTTTACCCGGGTGTCAATATAAGTGCATGCGAAGGGAGACGTTCTTCAACTCTCGCAAAAGATTCGTATTATTTTTGGATTCCGTACTCCGTAGTCAATATAAGCTTAGGCAATACATTGACTAAGTATGATCACTTTGAGACTTCTCGCATCCATTGAGAACCAATTATCGGCCGATCCTCTTGATCGACCATGGTTGACTGCCAATATTGGCAAGCAGTTATCATTCAAGGCATCCTCGATGATTGACCCAAGCTCGCATGCCAATGTCAGCAACGTCGGTGCCCAACTTCGCCCGACCATTGACCACATCCGATCACCCTACATGGGGTGTGGACTTATAAAGGATTAATCCAACTTTGAAAGCAAATATTTTCACATTAAGACAGTTGGTAGCAGTTTGGCACTTGCATTTGTTGTTCCCCGTCTGGATTTTTTTGCACTCTTCAGTTGCGAACAACTGTCTAGTTGTTCGCAACTGAAGAGTGAAAAAAATTGCCACATTTGGGCCGTTTTACGGCTGGAAACATAGATAAATAGAATATCACTAAAATTGGATAATGGACATAAAGGCTGTAATTGTTGGTTTTTTGGAGCATATGAAGGAAAAAATACACCCTATAGGGCGCGCGCGTGTACTTGCATACACACGCGTGAATACAAGGACATATTATGCTGGTATTATCCCGCCAGAAGCCGGAAACTGGGATCTCGCGGAACATTTTCTCAAATTTCGAGAGCAAATATTTTCGGATTAGCAACATTTGCCAGCGGTTTGGCACTCATATTCGTTATTCCCTAAATGGACGGCACTCGAAAATGCAACAAAAAAAGTTCATGAATATTCATCAGGATTGTTACATACACTCAAAGAAGGATCTCGGAAAAAGTACCAAGCTATATGGTAAATGTCTACCAGGCCATATTCTGCACCATCGCCGTTAGTAGCGATATGTGAAATTTTCACAGGGGCCGTACCAATTTTTACCTCAAAATGGTCATTTTTTCTACGAGGCGGGTTTCCAAAATGTGCATATCTGGCTGCTCCTACAAGCTGAGCTATTAAATTTTAACGTAGATAAAACGACATTCATTTAATATTTTGTGAATAAAAACTGAGAGTTTCGTCGAACATTTTTTCATGTATGTAAACATAAAAAAAATTGATTAATATAATATGCTGGTAACCTACAAACCTACAAACGGTTTTACGATCGACCACTCGGAGGACCAATCCCCAATTTTTTACGAAATTTCCATACTGGGTTTGTTTTTTTTACAGTCTATATTTTTGTCGTATTATGTTATATCATTGTTAATACTTACGTTCATGATTTTTTTTCCACAAGCAGGCCTTAAAATCAAACAGTTGGCGATTGTGACGCCACCGATGACGATATTTTCTGGTAAGAAGAACTTATATTCTCGCAAAAATGGCGAGATGTTAAATATTTTCTACCAGAATGTGTTAAGTTTAATACGAATGTTTTCCAGGATGTCGCTGTATTTATCATACACAGTAGAACCTCGATTTTCCGAACACCCATTATCCGAACACTCTGTTATCCGAACCGCCGCCGGTTCAGATAAAGTTTCTGCTATTCAAACTATTGCGCAAAATTCTCGTGTCCTTACATTGTTCCGCGTTACGAACAACAAGCCAATTCAAGCACGCTCGAAGTCGCATGAACTCACACAGCATTACCGCTCATGCATGTCAGTCGTATGCGTAGTATTTATTAGGTTCTCAGACCGAGCAAATAGATACACACATACTCAACATTTATTTTCCTGAATCTACTAATCTCGTAGTGGCACGTGATGGCTTCAACGTCCAGTCCTTCAACCTCTAAGCGTAATAAACGTAATGGACTAACGGTGGACTAAAAATTAGAAGTTGTATCAAAACTCAATAAGGAACCAGCTATCGTTAGCGCACTCGTACGATGTTGGGAAATCAACGATCTCCGAAAAATCGTACGACGTCCATGCGCCAATCGAAAATTGTGGATTTCGTGATGAAGCTTTCAAATTACCATTGAATATTACAAAAATACATGCATCGTGTTATTCCTCAAATATATATCATACATTATTTTAAACATATGCGTACCGTAATTTTTTCTATATGTATCGCGTTATATTGATTAACACAGCTTCACAGTTCTGTCATACAAATTTTCGTTAATCCCAATAAACTCCGGCCCCAATTGATTCGGATAATCGTGGTTCTACGGTACCTGATAAGTCTGTCTGCTTTTACCAGATTAATGGTACATTTTTATCAGATCCTTCCCTCAGTGTATAATTATTATTGCATTTTCGACTAATTTCGGTGACATCATCGGTGATTTCTATCGTGATTACAAAATATCAATAAAAACGGGTTAAGTACGAAAGGATGCCAATATGCAACGATTAATTGTCACTAACATAGCCAATAGCTTTGAGGATAGGAAAACTATTTGCCACCGAAACCATTGGTGGATCAGTGTCGACGTCAGCCACAAGATTCGCGTGGGGAAACGTACGTATTCGCACATCGGATGCTCCGTTCGAGGCCATTTTGCCCGAGAACTACAATCCGAATCCACCCTCTGCCGCGAACAACCCTTGTTTATTTCTCCACCCCGTACTACGCCCGTTGCTTGGTCCAGAAACTCGAACCTCTCTCGGACTGTTCGAGCAAATGCGAAACCTCCCCCCGATGTCTATGTCTTTCTCTTTCTCCCCGTCTCTCTCTTTCTCTTTGGATATTTCGCTTTCTCGATGCTGCCAGTGGTACGTGGTCGAATAAACGATTCGCTCCATTTACTCGAAACCCTTCTTCTTCTTCTTCTGGTTCTAGTTCTTCCTCTCCGAGGCCACTCTCCGGCATCGGAAAAATAAATAAGCGTGCACGCACACAGAAGCCTTAACCAATACGATACTCTGTATCCTTCGCACAACTCCTTATCCCTCCCCCATTTTCTCTCTCTCTATCGAGTTATTTCCAAAATGGTTCTTACGGATTTTTCCAGGAAGGTCTGCACCATATCCAACAACCTGTCAACCTCTTTTCAATTCAACGCCCTCTTCGTTGGCCCAAACACACTGGCACGCAAAGAAAAAGAACGAATTATTACGAGCTTCCGTTTTTTTTTCTTTTTTTTTTCGCTGAAGAGATGATTGTTATTTCCGTTTTGTGAGAGTAAGCGGATGTAGGCTGTCTGCAAAACGAACATAGGATAATTGCGTTTCGATTTTTATTTTCTCATCCCGTACGACATATTGAAGGAGAGAAAGTATTATGTAAAAAAAAGATTATCATCCTGTAAAAATGATAATAAGAATTATGATTTGAAAATGGACCACAATTCTGCCTGTAGGTTTGTCTGGTTCGAAAACAGAATTTAGAAGAGACTTCGAATCCCATCGAAACTTGCTGTATCTTCTACACATAAACTGCAGTTTTAGTATTGAATTTCGAATTAATCCGTCCATCCTTTCTGATGGCTTACCTTAAATGTGAAAAAAATAATTACGACGTAATGGTAAATAATTATCGAAACATGTAAACAAAAGAAAAAAAATTGAAACGTTTGTTCGCTTCGCAGCCAGGTTTGCACCCATGTAGGGTGAACGGATGAGGGCGACGAACGGGCGAACCTCGAAGCCCACGTGTCACCATTGACATGCGAGCCTGGCCCGATCACCTATCAAGCCTTGGGCGATAAGCCCGGCCCGATGGTGGCAGCTTATATTGGCCCGTGGTCATTCATGATGCTTGGCCGATGGTTGGTTTTCAACGTAGGCCCTATAGGTTACTAATATAGGACGGGAATAGTTTTATCGTATACTTTTAAATATTGTAAAAATTGAAATACCTCGTTCCCTTTTTTTATGCTTCGCATGTCTGTAAGAGATTATATTTTATGTATTTTCTGTCGCGAGAACTCTCAAAGCGATCATACTCAGCCAATGTATTGCCTAAGCATTTATTGACTATGGAGTACGTAGCGCAAAAATAATACGCATCATTTCCGAGAATTAAAGAAGGTGACATTTCGCATGCTCTTATATTTCACTTGTGAGAAATAACTTGCCTTGGCGCCATCTAGCGGTGAAAGCCGCTGGTTGATGCCCCAATGTTGGCGTCACATTGGCAGACCGACGATTGGCGGGTCGATATTCGGCCGAAAATTGACTTAAAATCGGTAGACGCATGGTTGGTGAGATCATGCTCGGCCGGGCATTGACCTCCGACGCCAAGCCAACAATTGGCGAGTCAACACTCGACCGATCATTGTATGTGTATACACACATACATTCATACACGCATACATCTGTAAATTTTTTCTAAATATGATTTTTCGATGTTTTCGAACCTTCTGAACACTTTATCATTAAAATAGCGAAATTTTTTTTACCATGATAAAGATTCCTCTATGACGAAGCAAAAAATTCGTGTTACAAACAGCGGCGCTCCTGTTATCAACTCACTTGAATTAGATAATATCAAATAACAAATCATCGATCATAAAAAATGTGCATTGAAGAGGAAGAAAATTACTAAATTAGGGTTGCTAATTTTAAGTCGTTTTGTCATATGCAAACATGTCCTTCCGAGTGTCCTGTTAACATTTTATTTATTTTTTGTCGAATTAACAAAATTGAAGTCTGTTTTACCCCCGAGGATACGAGATTTTTTGTCCTTTTTACGTTGGAGAATAGACACGTAACTTTGCGAGCTGCGTGCAACGCATGCCCCGTGTAGTCGGCTTACTTGTTTACAAAAAAAGGAACAAAAATAAATAGCATGGCTGGAGGAGGAAGCGAGTAGAAGTGAAAAAAAGGGGTGGTACGAGAGTTTCCCGTGAATCGGGCTCCCGAAGGTCCACGCTCTTGGTTTTCTTCCATCAATCTAAACAGGCTCGTTTGTAACATTAACGATACCGTTATGCCAGCAAGGTACATACTTTCCATCCATCCACCTCCCCCGCAACACGGATCGAATTAACGTCGTACCTACAAACGACCACGGCCCGACGTGACGTTTTTCAGTCTCATTCCCTAATTGACTAAATTGAGGGTCGCCGATTCTTGGTATTTAAATAAAAATTAACAAGCGACGGATGCCCTGGCCCAGAATTAATAACTTTTTTTAGCGTTCACGTTCCTCGGTGTTAACAAAATGTGTTCAAACCTATCCAAATTAAGAAAAAAAAATCTCAATTGGTGATTTAAGATAAAAATGTCACGCGTCTGCAGTTAAATCGCCAATACCAATATCGGACGACCCATTCATATTTTTATAATTTACTTCGTCGAATTGAATTTAAGTAAACTCGTTAAAATCTGAACTAATTAATTTATTCGAATGATTTATTCCAGCACAGACGCGCGAAAGAGATTAATAATTTTATTTATTTCACTTATTTTTGGCCTGTTTTGTATGATTTATTAAGAATTGAATCATTTATGTATCGACGATGGATGGAGTCGCGACAAATTTATCACGGTCAATTTTAAAACTACAGTAACTTTTACACGAGATATTTACACTATACATCGGTTCAGATTTTACTAATTTAATTAAAAACCAAGGTGTATAATTTTTGTCACGTCTATTTTTGTTCGGTTCGAGCGAAGAACCTGCATCATTGAAGATTTCTGGATATCGGACGATGATTTTTTTTTTTTTTTGCAATCCAAATTTATTGTCGGATAGATAGCTATCCGACATTGACAAGATATCTCGAACGATCATCAAAGTAGCGTGGCCGGCAGAGCCTCCAAGCTTCTTTCAACGCCTCCCCCGGATCGTCTGTCATCCTAATGCATCCCGGAATGGCTGGTGAAACGAGAACGTAGCCGGGAAACCATATAGGCTTTACGGTGCCGTTCAGTCGCACTCTGTTCACATGAGCCGGAGCTCCGGGCTTCATAACATAATCCACCGCTCCATCCGTCGTACTATCGGCATCGTGTCCCGTATCCTTCGAACGGCTGTCTCCCAGCAATCTACCATTCGCGAAGATAACGGAAAACAATGCTGTTATTCGTTGAAACAAAAAAGAAAAAAAATCATTTCGAGACCAAGCAGACCACTCGGATTTTATTAGTAAAAAAAAAAGAAAATGTGGAAGAATATGCGCACACTGAGAAAAAAAACGGGGTTGGAGCGAACATACATGAGCGCTTGAGCCAATCGAATATGGTTGGCCCGTGACGATTTTGGTGGCTCAACCATCGAGAGGTTGAGTTAACGACATAACTTTGACTCAACCTCTCGTTGAGGATAAATACGGTGAAACTGATGGTGAACTTGAACCAATCGACCTCATTGAGGTTGCTCAATTTGAATCAATCAACCTCACTAAGGTTGGCTCAGCCTCGATGAGATCTATTGATTCAAGTTCATCATCAGTTTTACCGTATTTAACCTCACCGAGAGATTGAGCCAACCTTCCGTTGTTAACTCAATCTGTCGGTGGCTAAGCTACCTTCAGTAAATGCTCCTATTGGTGGCAGGGCTTCTATTAGTGGCAGGTTTATTACGTTACGGGTAATAGCAATTTTTATCAACACTCCAGTTGCAGTTTTCAATACGTAAAATGTTCCTCATGAATTCTTCACTTAGATTACTGTTTAACGTATATTATTACTATCTCAATAAAAACGCGGTATGTTTTTTTATTGGCGAAATTGTGGATCGACGCATGGAATGTGGCTACTAATAGGTACATCGGTGGACACATATATTCATTATTTTATTCATATCGTGTCTTCAAAAGTAGATACTTATACATATTGGAGGTTTTTGGTTATCCAATTAATCACTCTTCTCGATGGAATCTAGTTCAATGAGGAGAAATATTTGTGATAATGTAAATATCGGTGGCCACTAATAGGTACATTGAGTTTCCACTAATGGGTGCAACTTTGTATCGCTGGTGCCACTAATAGGGACAACGTCATTTATTCACGCTTTTATTCATATCCTTTGAATAACAATAAATAATTATTCACATTTGGGAGGTTTTGGTTAGCCAAATGAACTAAACTTCCCGATGGGATCGATATCAGTGATCGGATACCCATAGTTGTATAAATATTTCGTAATGTTTCGGACACAATTCTTAAGTATTAAATCGTCATTGAGTCAACCATATTTGTTTGGGTCAACCTCTCATGTATGTTCGCTACCTGATTTTTCTCTCAGTGTAGACAGTGAAAGATAACAGCTCTGTAGAGCTAGCTATACAAAGCCTCCCACATCTGAGCTGCGTAAACACTTCAAGTAATTTGAGTACTTATTGTAAGTACCAAGTACTTCAAGTGAAGAACTTAAGATTCTGAGCTATGGGTGGTACTTGTGTACCAGAGTGTTGGGTACTTGAGTACCAAACAATGCGGTACTGCATACATCAAGTCAACGAAGTACTGAACACTCGGTGGTAGTTGAGTACGACTGTCTCCCAACAATCTACCATTCGCGAAGATAACAAAAAAAGAAGAAAAAAAGAATTATTCGGGGCAAAAAAAATTTTTTCGAGACCGAGCGAGCAGCCCGGATTTTATCGAAAACAAAAATAAATAAATGAGGAAAAATGTACGTAGAGAGGGAAAGATAAGAGCTATGCAGAGCTAGCGGGGCAAAGCCTTCAAAAATCTGAATTGGGCAAATACCCCAAATAATTGGAATACTTATTGTAAATACCAAGTACTTCAGGTTCTGAGCTCGTGGTCCTTGAGTACCAGAGTGTTGGGGACTTGAGTACGATGTACTGAATACTGAAGTACTGAACACTGTGTAGTACTCGAGTAGTGAAGTATTACGTACTGGGTAGGACTTGAGTACCACGCCCTTCATTAATGCCTGGACGATTAAAAAGCGGCTGTAGGGAAACAGACCAGACATTAATGAAGGGCAGTGTACCGAAGTACTGGGTACTGGATACATCAAGTACCCGAGTACTTAAAGTCAAGTACTTATCGTATTTACCCCGCTGGGTCCAAAATTAATTTACCGGGTGCCAGAATTAAAAATATTTTATTTGCTATTCACGTGCTGAAATAATCAAAATATCTGTGCTATGATCGTTTATCGATGGATTGAAAATCAAAAACCAACTTAATTTTGGTATTCATTTTTGAAGCTCCGCTTCGCTAGCTACGACAGAGCTGAATATAACTGACTCGGAGATGTTCTGGTTCTCCGGTATTCTTTCCAAAACTTCGGACATATGCTCGCTAAAAGACTCGTAAACTGAGGAACTCTGAAACGCGTTGAGATTCGGCGGAGCCGTTGTTCGAGTTCTCTCGATCATCGCGTCGGTATTAGGCATGTCGAAAATTGACGTTTGATATCCGGGGACATCGACGGGCACCACAACGTCGCTCATCGACTCCGGAGCTGCGTTGCTGACCGCTAAAAATTGTTACTATTATTTTTTAAACATAATTTTCAACAATCGATCGGAATCGATTTTGCATGAATTATAAAAAAAAATTTGATTTTAATCCGCCGGTCTGCAATTCTTTATGCAAAAGTTGGCACATTACATTTAATGTACGATTGTGATTAAAAATTAATATACTTTACCTTCAATGAAAAAATTTTCATTCAATTAACTTCGTATAAAAAAAATTTTAACAGTAGATGATAAAAATGATAAAGTACTTTTATAGTAAAAACAAAATAAATTATTAATAATAAAGTATTGCCAATGTTTTTAATACGATTAACATTAATTTTTCATAGCAATTTTACATTCAATTTAGTATACCACTTTTTGCATAAAAACTTCCAGTTCGGTACATTAAATTTGATATGATTTTTTTTATAGTGTGAAGCTTGCGTGCGTAAATGAGATTTACCGATTGATCGATTCAATGTCACGTCCGCGAACAAAGTGTCGAAAACGTTGCCGGGCTTAATCTCGGCGAGGTCGACGCCCTCGCTCTCGGACATGAGAAGAACTTCGGCTAAAATCTCCGGCTCTGGCTTTGACTCAGGGCTGTCGAGTAAACAGCTTTCCGGAATTGGTTCTGTCTCGTTCACCAATTCCCTCAGCTTCGCCTTGAGCATATTACGTCTCTTGTCGCTTGAGCAAGGCGTTCGACCAGCGGTCTCTGAACGACAGTAAAATATCACCGAATTATCAAAATTTTCTATCGAATTTTTTAAGGGAAGAAAAAAACAGTAATTTATATATTTTTTATAATCTCACCAGAATCCGGCTGATAAATTTGACTGACACTGACGGAAGCCGAGTGATAGCCGTTCTCGTCGTACCACTGGGTCTTGCTCATCTATCAAATGCCAGACAATCGCGTTCGTGCAACCATTAAACCGAAAAATTTCATCGAATTTACGGACATTGACAGAGTGGTAAAAAAAAAAAGACAAAATAAAGATTTCTCACCGTTTTTTCCAGTGCGGCAAATTTTCGATTTTTGTGCCTTTCCGGATTGGAATTTTCACCAAATTCTTCCATCGCAACGCCGCAGGGAACTCTTACGTCATCACCTGTCGCGCATCCGCCAGATCGATGCGCGCTTCTACCTTTCCGAACCAGCTTCTTTCCTCGTTTCGATGAAGCTTCGTCCACTTTTCTGCTAAAACATTTACGGACTGTCTGCCTCTCTTTCTGCCTCTCTTTCTCTTTCTCTCTCTCTCTCTCTCTCTCTCTCCCTCTCCCTCTCCCTCTCCCTCTCCCTCTCCCTCTCCCTCTCCCTCTCCCTCTCTCTCTCTCTGAGCTTTTGTCTCATTGTCCGGAACGAATTTCCCTCTCTCTCTCTCTGAGCTTTTGTCTCATTGTCCGGAACGAATTTACACCCGGTGACGGCAAATTATTGGATATTCCTCGCGCAGTGCTGCTCTACAGAGTATCGCAAAAATTGAGCGCAAAAATAATCGAATAAAAAATTTCAAAACTTTACCATTGCATTTTTTCCTAAGTTCATCATTTTTTATTTTTAATCTATAATTCGCGAAGATAACGAAAAACAATGCTGTTATTCATGGAAACAAAAAAAAATAATTTCGCTCAACAGAGTGTCACAAAAATCGAGCGCAATAATAATCGAATTGAAATTTTGAAAACTTAACCACTGCAATTTTTCCCAAGTTCATAATTTTCAAATTCCTAAATATATATATATATATATATATACTAGCGGGCTATTGTGGCTCGCTCGCTTCGCGCGCTCGCACCCATTTGTGGACGTAAACCCTTATTATTCTTAACACTTCAAAAGACGGGTTCAACACTTGAATGGGTTACCCATCCAAGTACTGTCCCCCCCTCCCCCCGTCGATTCTTGACACGGCCGGCGAAATCTTTTTATATTATAGAGAGATATATACATATTTAAAAAAAAAAACCTCAGCCCTTTTTTCCCTAAGTCTTTTACCCCCCCCCCCCCCCCCTATTGTTCCAAATCCCCTTATGCTAAATGGACTTAGGCCCTTACAATTCCAAGGCCCTTTAAGGTAAATGGACTTAGGCCCTTATAATTCCAAGGCCCTTTAAGGTAAATGGACTTAGGCCCGTATAATTCCAAGACCTTTTAAGGATGGACTTAAGCCCTTATTATTCTCCCCCCCCCGATTCTTGACACGGCGGCGGCGACAGCGGCGAAATCTTTTTATATTA
>JAPYZD010003041.1:0-14081 GCA_030522725.1 Ichneumoninae sp. B BG-2022a
TTATTTATTTATTTATTTATTTATTTATTTATTTATTTATTTATTTATTTATTTATTTATTTATTTATTTATTTATTTATTTACTCATTGCTATTCTTTAGTTGTGCAGGTTTTATATCTTTTGCCAACTAAATTTTTAGGGGAGGACCTAACCACGAACGGCAATGTAATTTGTCACTTTCATATTTCTATTTTTACAAAAAAAAAAAAAAATAAGCGTCGTTTATGATTTGTGACATATGAATACTCCTGTCTCATTGAGTTTAATAATTGTGATTTATAAGAATGACAAATAAAGTAAAAACGACCTATATCGATCTCAGTGTTTAGCGAACTATACCATTATATTTCCAACCTGCCGATTCCGTGAGTTTTCATATCGCTGATGTGTTGTGCCCGGGCATCGAACATTTTCCTTCAAAAAGCAATCTCGACGGCCTGACAGAAACAGTACCTAGATTAGATTGATAAGGCCTCTCGCGTTGCTTCGTCAGCGTTTAAGTTATTCTCATTAACAGGACCGATTGGGGTCACTGCCAGGAAACGTCTCCCGTAAGGCTGGGCTGGTAGGAGTAGAAACAAATTATTTAGCTTGTAAAAACAAAATACCATATCTACGAGGAAGCGGTATGAGATGAGAAAATGCGGTAGAATTGAAATTAGCGCAGCTGAATGGAGAATTTACGAGGTGGAATAATATTAAAGGATATATAGAAAAAGAGCTTGGCAAGCGATCGGGAATGAAAATATAGTTCGGTTCGAACTATTTTTGGAGAGATATAAAGATGCTGCGATGCTTGCGCCGGTAGTCTCTCACGGTCCATTTGAAGCGCAAGTATTGGCCGACTGCTGTCAGGCAGACGGAGATCGGCGAAAAGAGTGGAAATCGCAAGTGAACGTTGAAATCAAATGCGGAAAGAAAATATCACCCTGAACGTTTTCAATCTCTCATTTTATTGTTCACTATCACCGAATCTACATGACCCAACTACATTATCTTTTCAAAAATATACCCATCGAAAACACAGACTCTAACAGTTACATAATTATTTAGGTTCTATAAAAATATAAAGTTGTTGTGCAATGTGATGTTCGTTTTACGGTTATGTGAAATACCAACATCGGTTAAAAAAAAACCAGCCGTTGTTAAATGCCGTTGTTAAATCGCAAATAGGCGAGGAAGCAGAAAACTGTCTTTCCATGGGGTATCGGCAGAAGCAGGAAAAGATCATTTTCTTTTTCCTCAACTGTTTGCGGTCTCAAAACAACACACATTGCAGTTTTTATTACCAGCTGAAAAGGGGGGGGGGGGGCGAGCAAGAGAATATGGCACATCACCATAAGTCACAGTACTACCTAGTTGTGAAGCACTGTTGGCCTTGAGCAAAATATAAGTTTGACATAAAGTTTTTGAAAGCATCGAGACATACAATTTTTTAAACACTTAAAAAGCGACATAATTTTTTATTTACATTGTATATTCTTTAGTTATAATTTGTTTGCACTCATTATTTATACGACAAATTAATGTTTATTTCTGAAATGGGAAACAAGATATAAATACACTTCGTAGATTAAATCGTTTGCAATAGATTGCTTATTTTATCATTGTAAATAAAAACTACAATGATGGACAGAAATATAATCTTGCGTAAATCTTAGGTCATTTTACGGAATTATTACATATATTTCCCCCAAACTGACTGGTTTGAATGAGACATAATTTTGCTGTCACGAGTAATCTTGTTTTTGCATACCCCGTTGTTTCACGAGATGTACATTTGACATCACTGTTACAAGGTTTTGTTTGATGGGTATTTTTATAAAAAAAAATAATCGCTGCCGTTCAATAAAATTGACACCGATAAAACTAGTCAGCAATTAAGACTTGTTTATCCCTGGGAGATTTTCTATTATAATTGTGAATATGAATAAACAAATAAATGTAAATCGTTGAACAGGGTCAATCTCGATAGCTCCTATAACGCACAGAATCATGATACAGCAAAAAGTTGTCCGAAAGCGTCACTAATAGAACGGAATAAAATCCTGATGAAAATATATCTATGAAAGTATATCTGAAAAACGGAAACCAATCTGATTAATAGATTTTCAGAACTTTTCCTGATGATTTTACTTCAATAATTCCGAAAAAAAATCAGACGTCTTCAGAACTATTATTTTCACCAGGTAACCAGATTTACCAGCATAGTGATAATGACGGTAATTAAAATCGTGACACGTAAACGTATTCGCTGAGTCCCATAAAAAAAATGACCAATACTCAAACGCGTAGGAGGCCATTTCTGTCTCCCATTAAATGATAATAATCTATGCATACGCGCGTCACGGTGCATGATAAACGCGTTATTACTCATAAAATCATAATGTTCGCGTTGCGACACACATCAATCATTTTGTACATAATCGATATTATAATAAGTGATAAATAAAATAGGTAACTAATGTAAGCGAATATTCGAAGTGTATGCTATCCGAAATCTTATAAGTATTAGTTAGCGATACCAATGACTCACTGTAAATAAAAATTAAGTAATATTCAGTAACGTATGACGTGTATTGCTAAGAATTGCGGAACATTTTCTTTCTGGCGATCTCCTGAGAAAAATGGCAGTATACGAATAATAATAAAATAAAGAAATGAAGAACCCGAGGCTAGGAGAATTGACGACTCAATTCGTTGAGGTGGTCCTTTCAAATCAATCCAGTACTAAAATTTCAAAAAATTTGTTGCAAGGACTACCTTAAAGTCGAGACTGAGCGCACACCATAGCTTAGACGATATCGGGCAAAGCTCCAATATCCGTGAACAATCATTAAAATAACTTCAGCAAAGACTTTTAAAGAGGCGGATGATTGTTGATTGATCAAGATTGTTCACATAGTTGTGGTAACTAAAACTGCACTGTAAACAAGGATTTGTACATTCGACGAATATTTCTTGGGCACAAAGGACCAAAATAGTTTCATTTCAATTGCCAATTCTTTTTGTATTGGTCAACGAGCCGTATTTTTAACAGGAAACGAAATTGTAACATTAACGACAACAACAAATTGTGGAGGTTTGCGAACAGTAAATGTTTCTTAAATGTTAAAATCCTTTTTTAGTGCATATCGCGTAAAAATTACACGGTTACCTTCACTAGACGATACAGTGACGACAGTCATTGAGAACGACTATAGAGACCTAATGAGTGTACACTTTAATAACCAATGGGAAAACAATATAGATCATCATCATCTTTGATGTATATGTATATAAGTATTATACGAGAATATAAGAAAGAAGTTTGAAAAAGAAAAATAGTATACTGTATATATTTATATATTTATATATACACATATATAAATATATATGTAATATAGTATGATGTATTATTCTGTGACAATAGAAAGCAAGAATTTATTTTATATTTAATTTAATACGATCGGAAAGTTACGACGCGCACTGAATGTGTAAGTTTCATCGAAACGCCTGAAGATTGGGTAAAAAAGGGTCGAGTTTTCGAATGCCTCAATCGACTGATGACTGTGTGTCAGTGTGTGTGAACGCTTGTGTGCGTCTTGAGGAAAGACGTCATGAGGGGAATGCGTGATTAGCGATATCGCAATCAGTATACATTAATATATCGATCGAGCCTCGAATGAACCCCTAATAATGTATTATATTGTGTCGAGAGTGAAGGCGTTAATAAAGGTATTTTAAGAAAACTTTTTTCACGCAAAGTGTTAATAATAAATAGGCATCACTTTAAACGACTATACCGGTACTTCTGTACGGAAAAAAGATTAATAATAATTCTGTGCTCTAAATAATGCATCTTAAATTTTGTAATGATTATATAATGTAATATATGATTATATAGCTGTCCGGCATCCAAGTGGAGTCAGCCAGGATCGACGGTGAAAACGATAACTGGTAAAGTCGTCGAAGTGAGGGACTGGACTGACGGACGGGAATTCGATGCATCCTCGGAAGTTTTCTGAGTTATCTGCCGTATCTGGAATATCCGACGACATTCCTTTTCTCCATAGCAGAGGCGTTTGTAATAATCGACGAATTTTCCGAGCAGAGGCAGGGTAAACTGTCCACATCTCATTTCGAAGTTCAATTATCCGGATCGGCGGGCAAATGGATTGCTGAAAATCAATTACGATAAAACCGATGAATATTTATATATCCCGTACTCATACACTCAGTGGGCATGTGACCTACTAATTTATGTTTATGTTAAAGATAATAAGAATAGAATAACCTGCGGATCCGACGACAGGTAAGGTAGGTTCCAGATACTCAACACTCGATGTACTGATTTGAAGTTTGGACGATAGAGTTGGCTTTTTATCGATGGATATTCGAATCACACGCTCGGGACTGCATCAACGTTGCTCACTTTTTCAGGAATGTATAAAGGTAGCATGTGTTGATTAAAACCCATATGAGATGTGTTGCATCGAAGCCCGGCTACTGTAACCAGTCTCAGGTTTTTCCACGTTACCTACTGCGATTACTTGTTCTGTCGATTCATGATACCAGTCGTCGGTCACAAAAGTCAAGTATTTTTCAAATAAACTTAAAAATTGTATCGTCACTTACTCACGGCCGATTCAAAATTTTTGCATGAATTGCAATTTCTAATTGTAGATGAGATTTATTCCATTTTGTGGCATTAAATTTTCTAATATACTCAAATTTAGGGATAGGTGTCTGGAGTCCGGGACGTATCCAGACATTCCGACGTTTACCTTGCGTGTTATATATTTTTCGCCAGAATCAACGAGATCAAATACTATTGTAAGGGTATGTGATACAGACTCAGTCGCTAAGAAATCGGTCCCCCTCTTTTCTCTGCGACTATTAATATTTCCGGCAAAAACAAATTAGGTTTTCATAAGCTATATATAAATGTGTTACGTCCCGATCAGCACTCGATCTCGATCAAGGAGGTGTGTAAAGGATTCGTACCCATCCTTTACACGTTATTCGGAGATGATGCTCTATCTATTATGAAACTAACCTTTCGGAAAATAATTCGGGAAACGGCGTAGAGTGTATATTCTATGTTGATCAAATTTTATTCCAGATTTGACATTTATTAAGTTTTAATTGACGATTTAAACTGGGCATGAAAATTCCGGATGCTACCTCTTTATATCCTATGGAACGCAATATGCGGTGATCTCACTCTCTCGCACACATCACAATGTCCCGGCTCACTCACTATATTCTCTCGACTTATCCTAATGATCCATTGCAAATTGATATGGCTAAAATAAAATTGACTCACACAAATATCTATTGACCAATAAATTATTTTAACCTTTCCGGATAATGAATGAATCTTCAGAAATAATAAACTTTTAACACGTAAATAATAATGTTCCAACTTACAATGTGATTTAAATGAGTTTTTATCGTAGTTTGGATGTTTGTATCAAATATCCAAATTGAATCATCCTCTCTAACCACTGAATGACAATTTGAGTAAGAATCCAATGATAAATGAAGATTATCGATGTTGTCAGTTGCAGAAATATTAAAAATGTAAAATTAGATTACGACCGGGAAGAGATAAATAAAGATCAACCGCCTGCCAAGCAGGTTAACCGAATAAATAATATACATATAAACAAACGCAATAAATAAATTAATGTGAACATTCGGCTATAACAATATTTAATAAAATATGGAATAATCTTCTTGACGAACAATCTTTTTCTTTCAAAAATTAGCCCATAAAATAATCCTTCAACAATGAGAGAAATATAAATATTCAATTAGAAATTGCTCGAATCGATCGCACCACGCTATTCAAATGCACTCTCATCAAACAATCACGCATCCCTCATGAAAATGAAGCATTGGTCACTATTAAGAAAAACCATTGGGATTACGATTGGAATATATCTAATAGTAAATTGGCGGACTATTCGGAACATTCAATTTCTCAATGGTAACCATTCAATCTCTCGATGGTAACCATTAAATTTCCCAATGGTTGCCACTAAATTACCCAATGGTAACCATACAATTTTTTAATAGTCACCATTGGTTATTATTTCAATGCAAATAATATGAAGAAAAAAAATCCATATTTTATTCTTGTATTAGAGAATTTCTGCTTTCTAACGATTGCTTATGAGCCAAATCTCGATCTAATTATGTTGGGAAGAACTTTTGACTGATGTTGGGATCGAACCGACGACCTTCATCGGTAGACAAGAGCTCTGCCACTGCACTATCGATTTGTATTTTTCTGACCTGGATGACATAAAAGTTGATTTGGTATTTTAATGGCTGAGTCGTCAGTAACATGTGACAATGCATAATGATTTTTAATTCGTGGGTATTTATAATCGTAGGAAATACCAGAAAATCGACGAAATTTCTAAAACGTTCTTTGGTCAGTGCTAAAGTCGTTCTGATGTTCATAAGAAATGTTCACAAGAGATGTTTGATTTTATTTATCATTTTTAGTTTAATGAAATGTAATGTTTGCTGTAATCTGAACGAATGCTCTTATTGATCCGTTTATTACAAGTTAAGTGTTTAATGTGTTAAAAGTAAAGATCGAAATAGCAAAAATTGATCAATCCTTGTGCCCCGAATAGTTACATCTAGCCAATGGCAATTTTTCTAACAGTTAAGATTAGTCAATGGAAATACTTCAAATACGTACTATTCATCAATTGTAGGGTTTTAAATAGTAACGATTGGTCAATGGTAATACTTCAAAAGATTACAATGGCTTAGTAGTTACGTTCTCAATAGTTACAATTGATCAATGATAATGTCTCGAGTGGTTGCCATTCACTAATGGTTGTACTCTGAATGGTTATAATACACCAATCTTTACAGTCCGAATGGTTACTATTCGCCAATGGTCAAAGGACGAACCGTAACCATTGAAAGTGCCAATCGTTCTCCATTCATACCATTCAGTGCGAATGGTTACCACTAATGCACCATTCAGTATACCATTTACATTCTATGGTAACCATTTGACGACCAATGGTTAATTTTCATGAGGGATACATCCCGTCGCTCGGATTAAATAAACAAATATCTATACAGAGAACAAAATATATAACAGAGTACTCAACTGAGATTATTTTTGCTTCGTCGTTGGCTCTTTCGTTTTTTCTCTGGGGCTCGCCGATCACCAAGAAGTTCACAAACTTGGGACATCTTGGTTCCCTTGGATGTCAAATACAGATGGATCGGCCGGCCGTTCCGATTTTGGAAGGTCAAACACGAGGCTGCTCGCTATTTCCCGTAAATTGCTGTCTTATTGTGTACACGTACAGACGTCTCGACGTGCCGAAAGCGAAAGCGGACGAGGTGACGCGATTTTGGAACTCGTACATTCGTTCTCCACTTTTTTCTGTTACTCCAATTTCAGTTTTATCTATGTCGCGGTGCTCGGGCGTCGCCCAAGGGCACACGATATTTTGCAATATTTTTATCTGCTTACAACGTCCACAACTAATTGTCCTTCCCAATAGGTCTCCAATTATCGCTCCTTAAATTGATTAAAGTTGTCCATGGATGATTTTGATGAACAGATGAATTTCAGGGAAGAAAATTGCGATAAAATTATTCAGAAGGATGTGAATTGTTTATTTCAACTGAGTTAATTGCATATTAATTCAAAAATGTTACACGTTGATTCTGCATTCATTATTCGTTAATTGTTCTCAAGATAATGTAAGCGTCAAGGTTTTTACCCCGGTCGCGAAGAAGTCGTGGAAGCGCCGAAGTGCCGAGAGTGCGGTGGGCGCGCTATTAAAGAACCTCGGTGCAACCCTTATGAAAATTAACCATTGGTCGTCAAATAATTGCCATTGAATCTGAATAATGTACTGAATGGGGCATTAGTGGTAAATATTCGCTCTGAATTGTATGAATGGTGAATCATTGACACATTTAATGGTTACTAGTCGTTCTTTGTCCATTGGTGAATGGTAACCGTTCAGAACGTAACTACTCGAAACATTATCATTGATCAATTGTAACTATTGACAAGGTAAGTATTAAACAACTGTAATTGTTTGCAGTGTTACCATTGACCAATTGTTACTATTTAGACCACTAAAATTGATGAATGGTAACCATTCGGAGCATTACTATTTATATTTACTAAATGTAACGGTTAGGAGGAATTTGCTACAGTAGAACCTCGATTATCCGAATCGTGGCTGGTTCGGATAAAGTTTCTGCTATACGAACTATTTCGCGAAATTCTCGTATCCTTACATCGTTGCGCGCTACAAACAAGCCAATTCAAGGACGCTCGAACTCGCATACTTACACAGCACTACTGTAAATCCACGTCAGTCGTATGCGCAGAATTTATTAGTTTCTCAGCCGAGCTAATACACGTATTCAAAATTTATTTTCGTTAATCTACTGGTCTCGTAGTTTAGTGCGTTATGGATTCAACGTCCAGTCCTTCGACTCCTAAGCGTAAGCATAATGTACTTACGGTGGAAAAAAATTAGAAATCCTTTCGAATCTCGATAAGGGAGAGACCAGCATATTGCTAGCGCGCTTGTATGATGTTTGCAAGTCAACGATCCCTGACACTCAAAAAAATTTGGCTGCAAAAAAACGTACAACCCACTTGCGCCAAACGAAAATTGTGGATTCCATGATAAAGGTTTGAAGTTACCATTGAATATCATAAAAATACATGTATCACGTTACTTCTCAAATATATATCATAATTATTTAAAATATTTTATTTTTTCGATATGTATCGCGCTATATCGCTTAACACAGCTTCACTGTTCTGTTATCCGAATTTTCGTTAATCCGAACGAGCTCTGATCCCAATTGGTTCGGATAATCGAGTTTCTACTGTAATTGTAACTGTCAGGAAAATTGTGTTTTAGTAGTTGTTACTATTGCGGGCACAAGGATCGAGCAATATTTACTATTTTGGTCTTACTTTTAATAAATGGAACACGTAACTTTTAATAAACGAAATAATTTCTACTTATGTTCCTCGACTCTAGAGAACCTAAGTAGTGGTACTATTTTCTAGGGACTCTGTTTTCCGGAGAAAAATATATTTGGATTAACGTAAAAAATTAAACTCTCTATAAGTACCTGCTTGTATAAACCCTCATCAATATCCTTATGTATTTTGAGAGCGCTGGTTCAGGTTACAGCAAACATTACATTTTATTAAACTACAAACGATAACCAGCATCTGACATCTTTTGTGAACGTTTCTTATGAACATCAGAACGGTTTCTGCACGGACCAAAAAACACTTTAGAAATGTCTGCAATTTTCTGTTATTTCCTACGATTATTAATAGGCACAAAAAAGAATTCATTATCATATGTTAGTATTTTTGTATTTTAATTTGCTGCGACTTGCGTCGCAGCAGTTAAAATACCAAATCAACTTTTATGTCATCCATGTCGGAAGAATACAAAAATCATCGGTAGCACAGTGGCAGAGCTCTTGTCTGGGACGGCGAAGGTAGTTGGTTGGATCTCAACATCAAACGAAACTTTTTGCTAACATAATTAGATCGTGGTTTGGCCCCTAAGCAATAGTAACAAAGTAGAAACACTCTAACGCAAGAATAAAATTTCGATTATTTTTCACATGATTTGCTTTCAATTAATAATCAATGGTGACGATTGACAAATGATATGGTTACCATTGGAAGACTGAATGGTTGACGTTGAGGAATTGAATGGTTGTCCGAATGGTGCGCCAATTTATCTGCAGCCATATTCCAATAGTTTATTCTTAACGGTGACAATGGTTCATTTTCAGGAGAGCGAACACCCGGCGTTAATACGTTCACATGTTGATACATAAATTACACCTATCGCGAATTTTATGAGTTTATTACAACTATTCGTTGAAAAGTCATTAATTGGTGACATACATTTTTATCTTAACATTTATTTGGTTCGTTCCCTGAATTGTTATATTAATTGATTTACATCTTGTTCCTTTTTCGATCGTTTTTCTTATTTTACCCCATTATTCTCTGTTTGATCATTTGTTTATTATTTATTATTTTTATCTTGTCCTTTTTATAATTTTATTTACCTTCTACTTTGAATGTTGTCAGGACGATATCACTTAATACTTATTTCTCATGCTTGGCTCGTTTCGCAAGAACCTTTTATAAGTCACACGTCTGTCCCCACTCTTAGGCGCTACCGTAGCAACGCGTGGCCTTCACTCCGCGATCGCTAGTCCCGTTTCGGTACGGTTTCGGGCGGTGTGACTTATAAAGGGTTAATTTAGTCTTGTTACCAATCATTTTCACAGAAACATTTCCGACCTCAAAATTCATCCTTTAAACCTATTTTTTATACATTTCAACATTAAACATTGGAATTCACAACCTTCTGAACAATAGTGATCATTGATAATTAGTTGATATGCGCAGTCCAGCAGGTACTGCACTCATCACTGTCGACGACCACTCTCGACATCACGCACCCCGTGACAAGCCGGACAAGCGGCCGCATACTCGACAAACGTGATGAGCGTTGCACCGATATTCTAATATGCATATATACGTCTCAGCTTGCTGGGTTTTATTTGTTTCTTTGTTACTGTACGCTCATTTTTCTTCGTCCGTTTAACTCCCTAAAAGCCTGTCCGGTATTTTCGATGGATAATTTATCCATTCGTCCGGTATATTATTTATTCATCAAACCCTCAAGTTTGATTGTTTAAGCGATATTATGTTTTTCCCTTAATGTTCCTTTTCAGGAAAATAATACTTATCCTAAATTTTCATCGATAATTTTTTTTTATTTATATTTTTTTTACTAAAATGTCCTCGAAATAATTTGGAAAAATTATTTCCCCCATGATTCCTGTTAAATTATTTACTTATTATTAATTATTTTTATTATTTCTATTACCTTTTAACATTTTATTTCGAATGTCTTCATGACGAAATGATTTAATATTTATTTTTCATGCGTGGCATTATTCTCATTAATCTATTGTTTTATTATCAATAATTTTCCAGAAACATTCCCGACCCCAAAATCCATCCATTAAAATCTGTTTCTCATACATTCCAATATAAAACATTGCAATTTACAACTTCCTCGATCAATAGTGATCATTGGCAATTTATTAATATTCACCGTCTAGAAGGTTCTGCGATCATTTCTACCGACGGTCACTCTCGGCATCATGTCATGTCACTTCGTGACAAGCTTCGTATAAGGTGCCCATGGTCAACAGGCATAATGAGCGTTACACCTGTTGTACCCCGGGCACCTCGATGCCTCTATTATAGCGGCAACGTCATTACCCAATAATCGAAGTAGGCAGCGGCACGCGATGAGCACAGGCCGTTGCGAAATAATAACAAAGTCACCGAAGTCACTGTACATTCGAGTCATCATCTAGGCTATCGCGAGCGACTCGGTAATTACAGCATCGGCTCGGTAATTGCCGAGTCAGGTATTACGCAATCGGAGCGTCTCCAACTTTTGTTCGAAGACAGAGTATCGGGGTCGATATTTGTTTACCCAAATATCAGGGACATAAACAGAGTAATGTAAATCATAAACATTTAAACAATATTAAGCTGACGTGCATGCTCTCTCATTCATATATAAGGGATAGAGATCAGGCAGTCTCTCCGGAATTCCTGACTCTTACGGTTGATTACGATACAGTAATAACGAGCAGGGTCTCGTTATTACTGACAAGGACAAGGAACATTGCTCCAAATAAACATTATTAACTTTGTTTTAATAAATTGTGCATTTATAATTCTCTTGGGTTACTCTAACCCTTAACTGGATAATTGCCGAACATTCGAGCTAAGGGCTCAAACGCAGAATCCGGATTAGCTATCCGAGTTTCTGGGGGCAGAACACACCTATATCCTTATCTGCATATTTACGCCTCGGGTTGCTGAATGTTATTCAGTTGATTCTTACATTTAATTCCCATGAACACATGTGTGGTATTTCCGGTGAATAATTTATCCGTTCGTCAGGTATATTATTAATTCATAAATTCCACAAGTTTCCTCAATTATGTTTTTATGTTTTTCCTTCAATGTTTAGTTCGAGTATTATACATTTTCCTAAATTGTATTAATTAATTATTTAAATTACCAAGATGTCCATGAAATATTCTGCAAAAATTCGCAGTACGTAACAGATGCATGAAAACTTCATTTGCATTTTCCCGAAAACATAGGAAATCGATTTAGTACCTTCCAAATCCGTATCACATGCCCTTAATTATCTGTCATCAGGCGAGATGAGAACACTACTTAATCACAGTAATTGCAACTTTGCGATCATAATAACCATGAACGGCGGAGTCAAAGGGTTTGTGCACATATCCGGTTTCATGACAGTGTTGACCACATTTTTATTTAATTTTTGTATAAAACTTTTGTGTAGTAGAGTATCATCGGCAAGAATCAACGTAAGCTTTATGTTGCGAATCGCACGAACAATCGGCACAGGCTATATTTTCCCAATGCTACAATTTCCAGAAAAATTTCCTTCTCTGTCCACTCGAGTCACGTCACAAGTCACGTCACAAGATCAGTAAATAAGTAACCTTCACGAGTTACAACACGTTGGTGCAAAGAAAACCATTCTATTTTTTTTTGTGGACTACATGTATCGCGAACTGTAACCTTTTCTGAAAACGTTGAGAAAAAAATGTTTTCATTAAAACTAAGCTTTCTCCATGAGGAAGCACAAAGTGAAGTGCTCTATTGTATTCTACGGTACGATAAAGACTGTTAATATAACGAATTCAAGTCGATGATCGTTGCGTTGATTTTGAGTGGACGACTGCAGCGCACTTGACATAGCGAGCCATCATTTGCAGTTATATCAGATTGGCGCGCGCAGTATCAACTGCACAGCGATTTATAAATCTTCGTATCGTCGAGGCTTAGTTAGTCGAACGCCGTGGACGAGTCTATTGGTGTCGTCGCCTTCCAGTAAGGATGGAACGATGGTCAGGAAAAGTGGCTATTGTGACGGGGGCGAGTATCGGTATCGGTACCGAGATTGTGGACGCCCTGGTTCGAGCTGGCATCAAAGTAGTCGGTGCTGCAAGACGAGTTGAGAGAATTCAAAATCTCGCTGCTAAATTAAAGGGTCAGAAGGGCATACTTCATCCCATAGAGTGCGATGTGAGGAGGGAAGAAGATATATTGAGAGTCTTTGAGTGGACTGAGAAGGAACTCGGTGGTGTCGATATCCTTGTGAACAACGCTGGCGTCCTTATCGCTGAGCCAATTATTGGTAAGCCCATTCATAGTCAGACATGCAGATGGAGATCCATTAAAATAAAATCGGAGAGTTAAATGACGGCCTAGAAACATGTTTTGCATGTTCCATGATGAAAACATGCATTTTCTGTATTGTTGGCTTCCTCATAGAGGAAGCTTCGCAAATAAAGGAACATTATGAGGACGCCATATGAAAATTTCAATTTGCAACTTATATGAGGAAACCATATGAAAATTTCAATTTTCAACTTTTATGAGGAAGCGATATGAAAAATTTAATTTTCAACTTGTTTTAACATCAACGTTGTGTTTGCCTTTTATGCAAAACGCCTGGTCGATCAGGTTTAGCGCGAAAAAATACACCGATCTATTCGCTTTGTTACATCCGTGCACCTATTTTTTAATTAACGAAAATACAGAGTTTTGGAAAAAGTTTTTTTTCTAATTATTAAGTCAATTATCCAATATTCACCGTTTTGTCGCCACATTCAATATATTTTTCCCTCACTGATGACAAGTCTCCAAATTATTTTACTCCTGAGGCGACACTTAATACATAAACTCGTGTCGGACAAAAAATACAATTTTTCAAAAAAATTCAAAAATTTAAAAATCCCATAACATTTTAACGTTTCGATCCATGTTCGCCGAATTTAATACCAAACACTGTACAGTGTTAGTCCATTCCCGTGACAAATTTCCGATCGATACCTCCATGTTTACTCGAATTAGACTGTTTTTAATAATTTTTCAAAAAACTCAGAAATACTCAAAATCCCATAAAATCTTACC
>JAPYZD010003042.1:1914-15992 GCA_030522725.1 Ichneumoninae sp. B BG-2022a
ATTATGCATAAACAATCTTTTCAGCACCTTTTATATGCTAGAATTTTTTCAGATTTTTTTCTCATCGAGAAGTGTTTGTAATCTTTGTCTTTTTTCTCTTGAACTTAGTCGGTGTCAGTCATTGTGCTAGTACTACCTTAATTACAACAAAACAAAAAAAATCGTATACATTGTAATTAAGAAAAAAAAATAATTTCAGAGCTGGCTCGGAACACCGAAGCTGCAAGTGAGTCTCCCTATAGAAGAAGTATTGAAGATATTGCACGACAATCAAGCGCCCGTCGCCGTGCTCGAGAGATATCTCAAATACGTCGACAACGAGGAAAGACGCCAACAACTCGCAAAAACCTATCAGTGCACGCATATCGCGGCGTGAACGAATTTACTCGTAAGAGATTCGCCAATGTACAGCCGATGAGATAATAAATTTTATATTATCGATGCTCAATGTTTATCGATAAAAAAACGATTGATTGAATTCGCTCTTTCGACTCGAAGCCTCGTTAAGTAGTTACGAGAATACACAATCGGAGTGCCTCGTCCCGTTATAAATAATAACAACTCTTCTCATCCCTTTAACAGCCCCTCGAAGTATTGCGCTCAGTTTTTCGTCGCCCACGTGACTAATCGAACAATGAGTAATACAGCAAACCATAAACCGGCCAATTTTGAAGTAGGTAAACAAACCCTCCGAATTAGCGCTTTCACCTTTGCCGCCGTCGCTTAGCCTCGAACCCAAACCTCGAGCATTTTACGGCGCGACAATAATTTTTTTGCATTATACCTCCTATTGTTATTGATACTTCGGACTCACGCACAATTATCTTCTACGATACCAATCGTACGATTCGACTCGCAATATCGCATCAATAAATAATTTCTCTCATTCTCAACGAAATCCAACTTTATAACAAAAAAAATGTATCCATCGTTAAAACGAAATCCAAAATTATTTTGATGTTTAAAAATTTGTTTATTCATCGTGTAAAACGTAATCCTCCGTTTTTATTTAACGTTCGATCGCTGTGCGGGGAGTTGATTTGACTCACGTTTTCACAGTCCCCCCCGGAAGTGCGCACCTTCGTCGAGGCTACGAGCCGTCGGCGTCCCTCCTCCGACTCGTGTCGAGCCCGTTTTGTTTCCGTTGTTAGGGCAAGCCGCATCTCGCCTCGGACGCCATTATTCTTCTATCGCTTGGGACTGCGACTACAAACGTGTCGCGACAGTATAAAGAGTGGATTTTTTTTTATCCACAGTTTATTTGTTATCATTAGCAAGTACAGTGTTCAAGTGCAACAAGATCTCGAGAGAATAAGTTGTTCAGGTAAGTCGGCAGTGTTGTTTTTGAGTGTTAAATACGCGATCTATGTGGAGTTTGGATCGTCGGAAATTCGCCTACGCCGCTACTACATGCCCTCGCGCGCTCGGCAAACAGATTTAACGAAATATCACGTAGCTTCAACCGATTAACACGTCGACATAATATTTCATCGTTTGTCCGGCGATGCCGAAATGACCCTCGGAATATCGACGAATCAATTAACAGTGCCACGATTTTATAATTACATAAATGTTTCCACGTCACGGTCCCTGAACGGGAAGCCTGCCGCGTCGCGTTTCACCTCTCCATGCATATATATGCATACATAGAACGCCGAATAAACATAATTTTTTAAATGAAATTTCATGCTCTAAAAATAAATACAAGAAAATTATGGAAAATTTATTTTTCGTTGGAGATTTCGAGGCTCGACAGATTTTTTTTTTTGCCAAGATCGCGCTATAAAAGTTGCGGCGCCATCAAGCACCTTCGAGCTATACCCGAGATAACGGACAACACCAGGGTTGGTGGGGGGAGCATACATTTCATTGCGGCATCCACAATCGCGTCGAAAGATCTCAAGTCGCGGTTGTTATCGATTCCGCTTGCCGGCAACGGTTTGTTCGCTCCTCGTTCAACGTCTTTGTAAATATTACCTACCGGGTGAACCGGATGTCCACGGAAACCACCGGCGCCATGGTTGCTGAAAACGCGACGCGCCGAAACACACATTTTTTTTTTTGTTTATTTTTTCGTTCTCTCTTTTTTTTGTATCTTCGTTAGAACATGATAACACGCAACATTGAACCATTTTTTTTATGAGATAGTTGCGATTCCGTATAATTTTTTTTTCTTTTTCTTTGCGGAGGATAAGAGACGATTCGCAAGGCATGATTTTTATAGTGCAAAATTTCGATTTCGAGTTTTATTCTTTCAAGTGAAGACAAGTTTAGCGAAAATAGTCACGAAGTTTGCAGGTATAGTTTCTGATGTGCAATTTCACGCTGTTTAGTTCTTTGAACTCTTTTGATCCGGTAGTCATTTTACCACAGTAGTCATTTAGATAAGTAGCATTATCCAATTTGGAAATCTATCGGGAAATCAATATTGACATTTTTTTTTTTCATTTTCGATGTTTTTATTTTATTTAACGTTATAACCATGTCTGAAAGATTCGTAGTTCAAGTTCCACACAATAAAAAAAAATAAAACTTTCCCGTAATTTTTTAAAAGGTTTTCCATGAAATCTAACTTTGCAAACATGCACAAAACAGCATGCTGCGAAAGTTCTATGACTGAAAACAAATGCCAATCTTGCCAACGATATTAAGTACAGACCAAGTAATGTAGGAGTAAATCTTTACTAAAAAAAGCAAATTTAGAAAGTCTACTAAAATTGTATTTACAAAAAAAAGATCATCGAAACTATGCCGCTTAGACATAATTTTTTTTTTTTTATCATGTGTAATAAAAATGGTTTTATGTTGTGTCATGTTTAAATGGCAGGTTTTGTCACGAGGCCTGTTGTGTAAGGTGTTTTTATATTTTCCTTTAAGAATGAGCACCCGAGTATTCGTTGGTGGATTAACATACCGGGTGCGAGAGCGCGACCTTGAGAAGTTCTTCCGGAAATATGGTAGAATCAAGGAGGTCGCTATGAAGAATGGATTTGCCTTTGTGGTAAGTCTAATCTCGATAAATTGTTTTTTTTACAGTATGGTAGGGACAAGGGTCTATGTCGGTGGGCTTCCATACGGCACCAGGGAAAGAGACCTTGAGAGATTTTTCAGAGGCTACGGTCGTTTCCGTGATGTCCTCATCAAGAATGGCTATGGCTTTGTTGTAAGTATTCGTAAATCAGTCGCAAAAAAAAAAAAAAAAAAAAAAAACAGGTATATTTGCATTTTGTTCGGTCCCGTTCGAGAGTACTGTGACACCCTCCCCGCACACCGAATTTACGGCTTAGATGAGACATGCGTGTGGCCGAATATTCTGCAAATATTTGTAAGTTTTGTAGGTTTCGAAAAATCTAATGAACCAAAAGAAACAACCAAAAAAAATCACAAAACAACAAGCCATCATTTTAGTACGCTGTTGATAATTGATATAGCAAACAACAGGTTTTTTTTAATGCATCTACTTACCCAGAAGAAAGAATTAAGCATGCCAATTCGTCGTGTGACTGAGTTATCGAAAAGAACATTTGTCATAACTTTTGAAAAAAAATTAATAAAAAATTATTGATTGTATTATTGTCTTCATGACGATAACACGGAAACGAGCCTCTTCATCGATTCTCTCAAGAAACTTGTCTAATCGATATTTTTTTTCGTGCATTTCGCGTGTTCGCAGGAGTTTGACGACTACAGGGACGCCGACGACGCGGTTTACGAACTCAATGGAAAGGAACTTCTAGGCGAACGGTAAGAAAGAAACACTGCACAACGTTGGATCGTACATTTGTCAGGTTTATCGACCGATATATCGATTAAGCAGCTAGTTACGATCGGCAATGGACAAAACCTGTTTTTTTTCTCTCGGGTGCGATCGTAAAAAGATCGCCTAACATTTCGGCAAAACGAAAACATGGTCAAATTCTGGACCTTACGCCGAACAAATAATTAATGGTGTTAAAACGTAAAAAAAAACAGATTTTGATCATTTCCACCGCTGGATGGTGAAAGGAGGCGCATGTAACAAAATCTTGGCTACACTTGAAATATTTATTTAGCAATCGATAGCGTCTTCTGCGAAAATATTGTTTTAGCTTAAAAACTAGCGAGCAAAGACAAAAAATATATATGTATATTCCTTTGAATATTCAATGTAATTATAGAATTCTATAATTACATTAGAGTACAATACACATAAATGAAACAACAATGTCGGAAAGTGTTGGATCTCATTGTTGCCTCACTTGCTTAAAAACGACAATAGTAGCAACGCATATAGAATTTTTCAGAATAGAATTCGCAACACGAGGAAAAAAAATATAGCTCGAAAAAAAAAAATTCAAGCATGCACAAGGTACAGAGCTGTTGCTTAAATTGCTATTAATTTCTACTTAATGTAATACTTGCTACTTATCGAGAGCTACTCCATCGGCGCCTCCGAACTCCCAAATTTAATTGAACCAAAAGAAAAAATATATATAATATATATTTGAAAAAAACACACTATTGCTATTTTATATACGGATAAACATACATGAGAATCCAATATACTTTACCGCCATTTTGAACTACCACCATCAACTCCCCGAGTGTTGTAGATCACGACAACGTTGCATTATTTAGGAAACAATCTTTATTCTTCTTGGGTAAAAAAAAAGAAAAAACTGCGGAAGCCTTTCGATGTTTCAAGGAGGATCGAGCGATGCAAGCTGGTCGAATCGGCCTCAACCAATTCGTACGATGCCTCGTGCCGAATCGTGTAAACAAGCTTAAAAATCAATCTCAATGTCGGCTGAGATCCAGAAACTTGTGAAACCAATTTGTTTAATTTGTAACGCCGATTTAACCATTCGACATCGCTAAATTCTCCTTGCGATTGTTCTTCATACGTGCAAGAGTTGTCTCGTCGTATTTACATCAACGAGCGATAAATTTATTTGTCAGTGTAGCGAGCAGGCTAGTTTGAGGGAGTCAAAAACAAAAAATCGCGAAGACGACATATGTTTTTACATTTTTTTTTCTTCAATTGAGAAAACGATGACGACGTCGGTGACTGAACATGAGACTGTAAAGGATGAAAAAAAGACGAAATACGAAGAGATGGAAGAAGCTTTAGAGTAAGAAGTAGTCGAGGACTTAGGCGGGGTTTTGTTGGGTGTGTTTCAGAGTGGCGGTGGAGATAGCACGGGGTGTTTCAGGGAGGCGAGGCGACCGTGGCTACGGACGCTCACGCTCCTGGAGAGACAAGTAAGCATATCCAATGTGTCTTGTTACAGAATTACTGTAGAGAGGGCCCGGGGGACACCTAGGGGTAGTGACCAGTGGCGCTATGGTGACTCCCGTGGTGGTTATGGTGGGGACTCGAGGCGACCTGCGTAAGACACGCTATTCCTTTTTTTTTATTTTTATCAGAGCAATCATTATCCCCCCCCTTGACGCGAGATGACCCGCGATGTGCGAACGTTCAAATCACTTTGCATCTCTCTAACATGTATATTTTATTCAGTCAACTAATTGTTAGTATAAAAAATATATAAAAGTAGATTTAAAAAAAAAAAAATTTCTCTGTCGAATATTTCGAATGTCGTACCAAAGATTTCGCACAACGCCGATCTCAAGGACGATTTTTCTGGATATGATGAGCTCTCGCTTTAGAGATGCAAAAATTCGAGTAACGCAAATTCACGAAGAAAAATAAAACAGCGCTTAAAAATGTTCATACGTGCACAAGTAGACATTCATTAGTCGAAGAGAATTCGTGGCACACACCAATTGTCCGTTGCCTTCGTTCTGACGGTAACAAATTTTGTTCAGACATTTTTATGATTTTTTTTTTCTTTTCTTAGATGAATTTTTTTTTCTCACACTGATACTTCGAGAACGCATTGCCCACAGTAAATTCATCCCACTGATTTATCTCGCTCATCGCTACTAATTTAGTTTAGTGCGATGCTTGAGCGATCGTATTTACAACTAATATACGTGTTTTGCATTGGATTTGTTACAGCCGAGACGATGTTCGACACGACAGGTACGCTGGCATTGCTGCAGAATTTAAATAGAAAATTCAAATTATTCGTAATTTCGTTGTTGGCTTTTTTTTTGTTTTATCGTACGAATCGAGGGTTGTTTGTTGTGTAACTGAAAGTCTTTGGATTGCGAGAAAGAAATAAGTTGTGATTGTGATTTTGTGTGCCTGAGCAATGAGTGCAAATTCGTAGTTACTTGCCAAAGGTTAAACAAACATCGATCCGTTATTTCTGTTCACATGACATCACTTTTTGCAGAGATAGTGTGAACAGAAACACGAGCAGGACTGCATCTAGCTACAAGCAATCATTGCCCAGGTACTTACCATTTTTTTATTCCTATCGTTACATATATATATTTACCTATGTGCTGTTAAATATTTTTCCTCTCAAACATTTTTCATAAAAATAATTCTTAAGTATTGTCTCTAATGCTTGCCATCAATATTTTTCGGAAAATTCAACTTTTTTCAAAAAAAAATAAAAAATAAAATAAATAAATAATATAAGTCACGTTGAGTTCAAGACAAACATCGTTTGCTTTCACAATTCTTTTTTTTGTTGCTATTTCCAATCATTCATTTTCCCTTCAATTTTCTTCGACATTTCAACGTGCTTTTAATACTTAAATTTTTCCATTATTCTCAGATATGGACCACCGACCCGCACCGAGTATCGTCTCACAGTGGAAAATCTCTCGAGCCGCGTCAGCTGGCAGGTAAGCGATTTCCCGAAACTCATCTTTTATTTTATACGCAAGTTATCCTCTGCTAGCTTCTCCGTGAGTTTGATTGCTACTCGAGGTTGCACATACGAATGCGCAGATTTGCAAGGAGACGTTAAATATAAAAAGAAAGAAAACAAAAAAAAACACTAAAAAAAAACAGATATACAATAGAAATTGGTTTCCCCGAGTCGAACCAAACTTACACGCGGCATCTTTTCTAGTCATAATGGTTTTTCCATTCGTTTTTTTTTCCTCTCTCTATTAAGTTCCGTTGTTTTATTTTTTCTATCGCTAAAAAAATGAGCCCCTCAGTCGAGAGTATGATGTAAAGTTTGATCAAGTAAGTCATTGGGAAGAAGAAAGAAAAAAAAAAGATAAATCTGGAAACGTTCGGAGAGAAGCGCGGAGATGAGTGAAAGATCATCGGCAAAGCGCGATGCTGGAGGGCCAAAAGAGCAAAGAATGAATTTCACGAGGCATCCCCACGCACGGACCGGGCGACGAAAAAACGGGCATTGGACGCGCGCTCGGATGTTTG
Organism: Ichneumoninae sp. B BG-2022a; assembly: GCA_030522725.1. NCBI lineage: Eukaryota > Metazoa > Arthropoda > Insecta > Hymenoptera > Ichneumonidae > Ichneumoninae sp. B BG-2022a. Next base: position 9,203 of record JAPYZD010003042.1, read on the forward strand.
GGGCTTTTGTCGGCGACTCAACGAGGAATCTCGTCCACGCCGAAGGAAATTGCGATCGATCGAGTGTTGCGCTGCGGATTGGGAGGCGCCAGACGTTGGCAATCACGTGGGCACTGAAACGATGTGGGAAATACCAGGACGCACTTGAGATCTTTACGTCGATGGCCAGGGAGAACAAAAAAAAATCAAAACACTCGCAACGATTGGATGAACGACAAAAAAAAAATCCTCCGCAGAGAGACAGGGAAAAATAGCCACGAACCAAGTCTTACTTGATCAATATACATTGACGCGCGTGTATCTTTGAATATTTCTTCCAGATTCCACAATTTTTATTTATCACAAAAAAAAATAATAATTTTTTTTTTTTACAATTTATCTTTTCATCTACAAGTAGCTTGAACATGACGAAAACTCTTTCCTTTTGTCCGAATTCGATACATTATTATTTTTTTATTTCCGCATCTCATTTATTTATTGTCATCATCATCATCATTGAATTAAACTATTATTGTTACTATAATTACTGTTATTATTATTATTGAATTTACGTTCGGTCAGCAGTTGAGAAAAAAAAATAAAATTGATGTTCTTTCCGAAGAGCCATGTCCTCTTCGCCGGGAGGAGGGGGCGAGACCGGTAGGGCCAATATACTCTGACGATGCGCAATGATAAGAGAGACGTGGATTGATGCACGCGATGTGGCCTCCCCACCCCGAGTCTGGGCACCCCCCCAGGTTGGTTCGTCCTGAGCGAGTTTTCACACGAGATCGGGCTCGGACGGCACGGTGTGTGTGTGTGAACCAAAACCGTACCAGACACACACGATTAAAAAAAAAAACGTACCGTTGATGCGAGGGGGACAGAGAGTTGAGAGACAGATCGGAGTGGAATAGAACAATGTCTCGAGGCTTTACACACGTGAGACTCTACCGCCTTCCGAACCGTCTACCCACCGCAACCACCCTCTGCGGCTCTCGGTGATTAAAACGCTGAATTTGTCACAGCGTTGAGAAATAGGGCTCACAGAGAGAGAGATACACAATCTTCGAACGATGTTCAACCTGCGTGATGAGCGGCGAGACCAACGACTTCCGTACGACGTTCCGCAATCACCTTTTTTTTTACCCACTTTTTTTTTATAATCACAGCAACAACATCAACAGCACAGCATCAATTACTGTAATTCATTGCAATTCATTGAAAAGAAAAAAAAAGATGTCATTAACATTTTCATTGTATGGTAACGTTCATTGTCGCTACTGCTACTACTACCATTACTACTACTGATACTTGGTACATTTAACAACGACTGGTACGACCGAATTTCACCATCTACCTAGCCATCAATAAAAGTCAGGCAGCGGCCACCAATGAGAGGGCATACACGGGCCGAAAGTCAGAACCATCCGCGCTTGTCTACGCCTCACTGATCCGTTCGACCCGACCAATGCGACGTGTGTCTGGCCTTTCTCTCTGTTCGTAAGCAAGGTGGTGCCTGGGCCCAAGGTAAATGCGTCACCTTAAACGAGTGTTCTTTTAGATATATACAAAATATCTATATATTTCATACATACTTTATTATTATTATATATGATATATATATTCTATATTACACACACTTGTATCATAAATTATCGTAGATTTAATTTGGGACGTGATTTAAATATGCACACTGGTCTGATAATATTTTTCGTGATATATATATATATATATGTATATATATACACACATATATACTTTGTTGTCTGCTCAATTACTGTGTGCCAGCGAATCGAGAGTCGGACGAAAATTTTTATGTTTATTGTGCTCGAAGTTAGGTATGAAGCATTTCTTTTGGTCATTTTTAAAGTTTAACATTTTTATTTTCATTTTTTTTTTTTGCACTCGTTTTTCTTCTCACGTTGCACGATATCATTTTGAGATTTCGATCGGGGTAACGGTTCGAAGTGGGGCTACCAGGAAAATAAATTGTAGGGCGTGAGCTTTAATAAAAAAAAAATAAAAACAAAATTTGGAATATCGATTGGGGAAAAAGATTTTTTAATTTAACAATCGGACAAGACAACTTTTCTTTATGCAAGACAATTCGTAGTATCGTAAAAGGCACGAGGAGCTGTGTAACGAGATGGAAAAATCGCGCGCACGGAGTTTTTGCGGAGAGACAGAAGAGAATCGTCGGAATTCTGCGACCGCACAAGAGGTTGGTTGTCGGATATTGGATATTGGATGCTATAAAGCCGTACCTGGTTTCCCACACGCCGATAACCAATGGAAAAACACGAGATCGAAGGACGGCAAATAGCCCAAACGGATGCGAGACCGCAACAGCGCCCAAAAAGCCCTAGGACGTTCCCAATGCGATGAGAATTAATCCAGTTGTGGATTCCTCTCCTGTGAGATTGGCCAAGGTCGGATGAAACGGTTTTAACCACAGGCAACACTGCGCCGGACAAAACAAAAAATACTGCCCTCGAAAGTTTGGAACTCTAGCGATTTTCAATGGCCATCGCTGCTGCCTCGGACCACGAAGCAACCTCACAAAAAAAAGAAAAAAAAACAGCAATCTTCGAAATCTTTAACGATTATTCTTAACAGGTTTTCTCTTTCAGCTCGAATATGACAAAACCATCGGCCTCCGAAGTGTCGCCGGTTCCAAATTGTACCGAGAATATCTCGAACATGTAAAAAAGAAAGAAAAAGTCTGTTAGCCACCTTGCCAAATGATACGTAAAGCGATTTTTCATTGTTTTTTTTTTTTTTTCATAGTTCGAAAGTACGTTTTTTTTCTTCAATTTTTGAGCTATCGAAATATGAAAGAATAATGCCACGAATTAAAAACGATGAGTCGACATGTTGTCGCGATATAAAATGTCCGAAGACAGATTAGTGACGAACATTTTGGCGGGGTGGACCTGAGAAATTAGTCATGTTCCAGTAACGTATCGTAACGAAATATTGATGTGCTCACGATTGAATTGCATATAGAAAGGTTGCGTCGTTCGTTCGATACTAAATTCGAGCACACTTACACACAAACACACACACACACACAGAAGGACACCATGCCGGATAAAGGCGAGTGTTATAGGCGAGGCTGTAGAGCGTTCTCACTACAGGCTTAAATTTACATTCGTCATTAACTCCCATTCATAATACAGATATCATTCTGGAAAAAAAAAATGAAGTACAATTAACGTTTAAATTAGTGCACAGAGCCTTCATTCTGATCTCCCTGACATTATATTAAAATATATTTAGAAAACACAACGTAGTAGTCCGTATGCAAATTGACAATGAAAATAATAAATACCAAACACTCGTCGTTGTTGCGCGCTAATGAGTTATTTTTTTGGGTAATGCTCAGGATTTGAAGGATTACATGAGACAAGCCGGCGAAGTTACGTACGCAGATGCGCATAAACAACGGCGGAATGAAGGGTGAGCCAAACTTTCTATGCAACATTTATTATCCAGTGCATGAATCTGAAGATATTACAAAAAAATTTTGATAACATTCAAACTTAATGCGATAGCACAAACGGTTCATCCATTATTTTTATCTAAAAAAAATAATGTATATATAAATATACACATATATACACATATATTTGATTCATTTTTTTGTAATAGAATTTTATATAAAATTTATAAAAAGTTACTGGAATAGAAGAAATTTTTGTTTGCAGCCGGGATATGAATACCGGAGCGAAAGGGTTAATTATACTTTTTTTTACTTTCAAACACACGAACGTTAGAAGAAATAAGTTTTTTATATTTTTGTTATTTCAGTGTTGTGGAGTTTGCGACTTACTCGGACCTCAAGAACGCAATCGACAAATTGGACGATACCGAGCTCAATGGACGTCGGATCCGTCTGATCGAAGACAAGAGACGCGGACGTCGTTCACGATCCTCCAGCTCCAGGTCCCGTTCGCGATCCAGGTCTCGCTCGCGTCGCCGTAGCCGTTCTCGTTCAAGGTAAATTAATGCTTTGCCTCTTGCCTCGCGATTAAAAAAAAATCGTAACGCAGGTATCGAATGTTATTCTTCAATGAAAAAAAAAATTGAAAGGAATCAAATTTGGCCACGCGAAGCTGATATTATATTGGCTCTCCTTATCGTCTCGTATTTATTATCTTTCTCGACTTTGTTACGCAGAGATATATTCTTCGCTTTCTCGCTATGTTGTTTTTTTTAATAATAATAAAATAGCCGGTGAATGTTCGAATCGTCTGTTGAAGAACAAAGCAACACCAAAAGGGTTTTATTTTTCATTAGACGCATTCATTTCGTACTTGTATTCTTCTGCCTCCCGCCCCGCCCACCCCCAGCCTTGAAAACTCGATCCACCCACACTCTGACACATACAAAAAAAAACCTGACCCTCATCCAGCCCGTCGTGACTATGTCTGAAAAGAATGTCTCGTCGGTTTGGGTGACATTCGAAACAAAATAAAAAAAAAAAAGAAAAATTAATAATCGCGTTTGAGGCAATGTGAAACCTTGGTTTGCCGTCTCCCTCTCGATTTCACAGTTTTTCCAGCGTCAAACATCGGATAAAAAAATCTCTATAATAGTATATCGAAAGTAAAATTCCTCTCAGTGTAGATTCGGAAACAAAAAAATGCAACGTATCGAAAGACGAAAAGAAAAAAATACGGGGCGAGCGGGTCGTGGCGGGTCAAGAAAAAAAAGAAAAGTATTTTGATGAGAAAAATTTTGTTACCAGGAGCCGCCGCAGCTCTCGTAGCCGTAGTCGCCGCAGCAGCCGCTCCAAGTCAAGGGCACTCACGATATCCAAATCAAAGTCCAAATCCAAGTCTCCTGAGCACGGCCGCTCTCGTTCCAAGTCCAAGTGAGTACCTCTCGTCCCACTTTCTATTTTTTTTTCTGTTTTGATTTATTTAACTCTTCACGCTTTCCTCGATCACTTCTAACTCTTGCTTTCTTTCTATATTAATTTTACGATTTAAAAAAAATTAATTTATATTTTTCTATGAATGAAGTAACGTTTCTTGGCGTTCTGTTGGGATGTAATTGGTAGGCGAGCGAATTATGCCCACCGATCAATCGCAATCATGAATATTATTTATGTGCAAGCGTTGAATGTTCTTCGCAGGAGTTGGTCAATTTGTCGTATTCGTGGATTTTCTTTCAATTTCCATATCGATGTGTTACATAGTTTTAATTACAGAAAAAAAAGACACGAATGACAAAAATTACCAACTCCGTCGATAGTACGGCCACGTTTTTTTCAGCATTTAGTACAATTTAACTTATACGATATATAATTTTGCAGATCTCGAGACCGGTCTAAGTCAAAATCCAAATCCAGATCTCGTTCTAGGTCCAAGACTGAGAGGTCAAAGTCCAGGTCGCAGTCCAAGTCCAAAGCCAAGTCCCCCTCAAAGTAAGTTTTCCCACTGTATAAATGATCCTTTGAAAATGTTGATAAAGTACCAACGAATCTTTAAAAAAAATACACATTGATCCTATCTATCGCAGGCTCGAAAATTCGACCGGTAATTAAAAAAACATAAAATTAAATTCTGCAGGGACAGATCGAGCCGCGAGCGTTCAAGGGGCGACAGATCTCGATCTCGCTCGGTGAGCAAGCACAGCAAGAGTCGCAGCCGTTCCCGTTCACCAATGAACGGCGACAAATCGCCCGAGAACAACAAAATGAAGGACGATTAAGGAAGAAGAAACGAGAAAAACAAAAAGAAGAAAAAGAAACGAAAAGAAGCTTTTTGAGAGCGTCGGAGATTAAGGTCGATATCAGATCGTCGTTTTCCTTTGATTACATTATTATTTTTTTCTCTTATTTAAATATCGATTACATCCAAGAAGCCAATTTCATCCTCTGTTTTCGATCGACGATATTTCACGGTATTACCGAGAATACCTGTTTTTATTAGAAACAAATCTCTCTCGATCTTAAAACGGTCAAAAAAATTTATACTCGAGAGCTTGTTGCCAATTTGAAAATAATATGTGAAGATGAAACGGAAAAAAATATGGAGACAAACTGCGAAGAAGAATAATAATAGGAATAAGAAAAGAAATTCTGTCCCGACTCGAGAATCGACGATCGATCTTGCAGAAAGACCCCCCCCTCTTCCATTACCTGACTTGAATTTAACCAATTTATAAGTTGGTTTCGTTATTTCGCGATTCATACGGAAAAAAAAGAAATGAAAATTTAAAACTTAAAAGAATGATGAACAAAAACATAAAATGAGACCTACACATCCATATGAACGATAAAACGCCTGCACGCATTTAGAAAACTAAGGTTTTTCTTCATTCGTACCTTGAAACACGGACTCTACACGTTATTGATGTAACGCCGTTATTATATTGAAACTAGGAGTTCCCTTTGTCTCATGGCTTTTTGTATATAATTCCTAATGATTACACCTACCGTAAGAATAATATGTGATGTGTATTGAAAAAAAAATCTAGCGGTAAGTCGAATTAATAATAAAGACGCCCAATGTCGACTCGAATTATTGATTTCCTTTTTGACTAACCGAGGGGAACTAGAAAAATGTCGCACGGTAACTTCGTCGATCATCTTCCGAAGAAGAAAATTATCCCCGGTTCATCGCAAATCTGATGATTTTCAACTATTTTTCTATGTTAGAAAACCCGCGCGAAAATATAGGTAAACGTTCTTTAAGGAAGCTGGAGCGAGTGGTGTTCATTCCGCCTAAATTCGAGAAATTCGGGCAAGAATTGCAAACACTTCTCAATGTTATAAAAATCTGAAAAAATTCATACTTAT
>JAPYZD010003043.1:0-14075 GCA_030522725.1 Ichneumoninae sp. B BG-2022a
CCCACCACTGTTTCTTTGCTCTGCAACGGCGCGCTTTGCGTTTATTTATCTCCGTGAAAGAGGAGAAAAATTCATGGTTGATGCGACGCGATACGCTGCCAGAGGGGGGGCAGGGAGAGAAGGGATGTTTAGCGGAAGAGAACTGCACGGAAGGCGGAAGGGTGGACCGATGAGGAAAAAAAGTGCAGAGGAATCCGTTCCGCTCAACCATTTGGCCGGGTCTTCCACCTACGTAGGTAGAGGACGCGGCCAAATGGTTGAGCTTCTGCGTTGGCAGGCGGAGTCTCGTAATTTCCTGAGCCGAATTTGCCGCATACAATTTCCCCGTTTGTTCTTCGTGCTTCTAACTTCATGCAAAAAAAGCGAAGCTATTTTCGTATCCCATCTCCTATCTCGTAAGTATCTCATTCTTATTATATTGTTCATCTATTATTTCGAGAGGAGATCGGCTCGGGGCACTCGGGGAATCCCTCTCGACCCTGTTGTTACCGTGGGAGTTTCCGGGTGGGTGGTGGGTATGCGCCCTGCACAGCTTCGCGAGCTGGATGACTTGGGCGGTGCCGGATAGTGGCTCGGAGCCTCTTCATTCCAGCCGGAGCAGAAGCTCTCTCCACGGTCGAAGGCGATTCGAAAGAAAGCACACGGAATAGAAGGAAAAGGGGTTAACTTCTAATTGTTTTGTTAAATGACGCGCGAGTAAGAATCCCTGAAGGACTTAAGCCCCGACGCGAGGCGAGCCGATGCCGCTGCGCTGCTTCTCCACGTCGCCCGCCTTGCGGAAGGTCTCAGTTCCTCGTTCGCCTCGCCGTTCCGTCCGCTCGCCTCCTCCCTCCACCCACAGCCGTCTTAATTCTTAGCTTTATTCTCTCTAAGACTCTCTCTTAATTTCTTATTTCTTCTCGTCTCTCGATCTCTCCGTCCTGATACTCCTTTCCTCCCGCTCCCTCTCATTTTCCCCGGTTATCTCGCTCGTTCCCTCCGCGAACAACCCCCAGCCGAACGCCCGGGCGTCTTTCTCAATCCCCCTTTCTCTACCAGCCGAGAGGACCAGATCCTCTTCTTTCGCAATTTATACTCGCGAGTACACTCGGTTCCACGTCGGACCGACCGACCGAGCCAGAGCGGAGGAAAGATGTAGAAGAAGAGGCCACTGAATGCCAGGCTTAAGAGCAGACAATGCTCCGCTTTCAAACCACCGGCCCTCCCCGACCCTCCGCCACCCTCCTCTCCCTTCGGAAAGCCGCCACTGCCAAGTTCCTTTCACATTAGATACTTTAATTCTTTAAACGTCCGCGCGGTATTCTTCGTGCTTCAGTCGTTTCTCGCTATCCCATCATTTCCATCGTGAAATTACTCGTTACTCCGCTGTGGCTCTCGGCGTCGATACAACCGGAAACGTCAGAGAATCGGCGAAACAATTGTTACGAGGAATATGTAAAGTAGCTCCATCGGCGTCCCGACACCCGAACGTTCCCTCCGCGTTCAGGTACCGCGAGGGAAAGTTCCCCGGTCGGGGAAACTCGAGCTCGAACTTGGATAAACTATCGCCGCGAGGCTCGGGCCTTCGTTCCACGAAATTGTACGGTTAATTGGAATGGATTCGGTATGCGGCGCCGGTCTATCTATACGAGATACCGTGCAGATTGCTCGAGACGTCAAAGGCATTGGGAATCGGCGGAGAGAGAGGCGGAGCCGATGTCCGTCGAGGAACGTCTGGGCGCGTTACTAACGAAGCTTGCGGTCCCTTTCACCGTGAACGATTATTTATATTAATTTCCGTCGTGAGAGTGACCGCCCGATGCCGGTCGGTCAGTCTAAGAAGCTAAGTAGATAGATTACTCGATGGTCCATGCCGACGCGAGTCGATACGCCTAATTGGACCGTCGGTACCCTTTCTCGTCGACGGGGGGGGAAGCTAGATACGTTGACGAAGTGGCGTGGACGATGTACCGGCGTTATGCGGAAAGCGCAGCGCAGTGGAAAGGAGCTCCCGCGTATCGGTCACTGATTCCCGAACCTGGGTACACCGATGGGTATGTATACGCAGTGGAAGACGACCGTATCTAAGGGGGTCGCCGGGCATCTCTCGCGTCCTCTCGTAATGGCCACTTTGAGGGTGGACCGGTAAGCTTTGCCAAAGAGAGAACCGATATGAGGGCCGGCAAGTTCCTCAATACTCAGTGTCGTAAGTGGCCTTACCCGAGGGAGTTTCCGCAAACGTTTCCCCCAGCCTGGTCAGCCTCCGGCAGCTTCCCCGAACCGCCCTTCCACAGCTTCTTAAGATTGATACTTACTTTGCCTATCCGAGAAATACCATCGCGCTCTGCGAATCTTCGGCTGTTGAAGCTCTCCGTACCTTCCTCACCGCAGCCTCGATAGTCCTCGCGATATCTGCCCCGAGCCGCTGGCTACGCTAATTGGGAGGATGTCAATTAAATGGCCATTCTCGTGGTGGTGCCGATGATCGGCTCAGAACCGCATTGAGAACGGTGTGGAAAAAAGTAGCCTTGGAACTGGGACAGGGAGATAAAGAATCGGTTGCCGCAACCAACTGCGCGGTTAAATACCCTCAAATTCATCTGGTTGGGAAAACAAGTAGTTGGTCGCCAACCGATCTATGCATTGGCCCAACAAATGAATTTCCTAGCGCAACCAAATCACTCTTACAGCCCAACCAAACAGCTTCTCAAGATTGATACTTACTTTGCTTATCCGAGAAATACTGTTGAAGCTTTCCGTACCTTCCTCATCGCAGCCTCGACAGTCCTCGCGATATCTGCCGCGAGCCGCTGGCTACGCGAATTGGGAGGATGTCAATTAAATGGCCATTCTCGCGGTGGTACCGATGATCGGCTCAGAACCGCATCTAGACCGGTGTGGAAAAAAGTAGCCTCGGAACTGGGACAAGGAGATAAAGAATCGGTTGCCGAAACCAACTGCGCTTAATTACCCTCAAATTCATCTGGTTGGGCAAACAAGTAGTGATCGCCAACCGATCAATGCATTGGCCCAACAAATGAATTTCCTAGCGCAACCAAATCACTCTTACAGCCCAACCAAATCTATCGTCTGGAAGGCATTTAACTACGCAGTTGGTTAGACGACCTACTATGATTCTCCATGCAGTTTTACCGTTCCCGCATCATTCGCGTTTCATCGAAGCGAAACATCACAAAAAACAGTTCAAAGGACTCCATCACCCGCTACCAAACTCATGTCACTGTCGAATTAGCTTTGTTACAACGTTATTAGATTTACGAGCCGCATAAAACACCCGCGTGTCCCCGTCGACAGGTTTTAGCCCGTGCGGTCGCTGCAAAAAGTCCCTCGAACAAACATTACCCCAGCTTGACCCTCGACTTTTTCGACGAGGACAAAGTTCGCAGGGCCGTGTGCGCGTGTGTGTCGACGAGCTCGAACGCCCACCATCCGTGTATGTGGACGCGCGCGTGGCAGGGGTTCAGCGTTATTTCGCTGCGAAATTTTCGTTCCTCGCTGACGGTGGTTTTAATATTATCGCGAAACAGGGAAGGGGGGGGGGGTGGCGGAGGGTAGTTGGCTCGATTGGGAACACGGCCTAACCAGGCGCCCAGCAGCAGCCCCAGCCAGGGTTTCAGGGGCTAAATGGGGAGACAGGAAGCGAGGCGGGCTCGGGAGAACCAAGGGTTAACTCAATATCGCCCGGGTGGGTGGGGGGTTTAAGTGAATTACTTATCGCGTACAGCCAGTATACAGACTAGATGCGTTTGGGCGATGGAGTAGCGTGGATCGTAGAAGCGTCAGGTATACCTTGGCGAGGAGGAGAGGACAAGGCGCGCTTCTCTCGGTCTGTGCAAGGACAGTTCGAATTCCGTCGCCGAAGCTTCTACGACGTGCGCGACGGCGGCCGCGAGGATGCGGCCTCGAGGCCGCATCCTCGCATTGATACGGAGGTTCAACCCCCGTCGTCGTCGTTCTCCCACGGAATGCCGGGTACACAGCCCAGCCGCTTCCTGTCACGATATCTCTCGAACCCTCGACGGCCCCCGCCTCCGACCGTCCGCCTTACTTCCAAGGACGGAGGCTTCGTCCTTCTCGTCCTCTCCGAACAACCTTCCGGAGAACATGATCTTTGATGGACGCCTGTTCTCCGCTCAAGAAAATTCAGTTAGTCGGGAGCTTTGTGTCCTGCCGGAGCCGGCGGGGAGGTAAGGGATGAGAAAGACGAAGCCGAGGAGGACCCGGGGTGAAACACGGATGTCGTTCCTCGTCCTGACTCCGCCTCTGGTTCTCTCCGACAGCAGTCGTCTACTCGCTCTCGCGAACTTAATTAGCCGCACGAGCAGCTTAATTGCCGACTGATATTGCACGAACAATTAGGCCACTTACCGATGTAAAAGAGCTTCCGCCGCTCGTCGATGGCGAAAGAGTTGAGGCATAAAGTGTATGGGGGGGATTCAATCGACGATGGAGCAGTCGAGAGGATGAGTGACGAGAGGGCAGTTCGACGTTGAAAAAACAGAGACCAGAGACGATAAGGCTTTTCATTTTTTTTTTTTTTTACCCTAGCGTTCGCCATCGAAGACATTACTTTGGACTGCCGCTGCGGAGTTAATTACAGTTGGATGAGAAAAAATAAATAAAAATGAATATAGTATTCGTAGTCTCGGACGAGTATGAAGTAATTCAAATTTGCAAAGATAATAATGCACATTAGACCGGCACTGATACGGCACCGCTCTACCCGGCGCTGTTGCATATACCCGAGATATTCCAGTCCACGATGCACTTCCGCAAGGCGATAGAGTTACGCAAGTTCTCCGGCTCCAGGTGATATATGCACGGTATAACTGACTACCGGGCGGTTTTCGGAGGAGGAGAGAATCGCTTCGGTGGAACGGGAGGGTGGAGAACGCGTATAGTTGGGAAGGCACCGAGAAGAAAAGAAGCGCAGCGACGTCGTAACTGCCGGGCAGCGAGGGAAGAGAGCGAGGGAGAACACGCGGCTTCCCGTTGCAGAGGCAGACGATGCGTTATATATCAAGTAGAGAAAACTTCCAGCATAGATAACCTACTTGAGGAGTTAGCCCGCGTACATGCAAATTTCTGAATTATTATGCGGCGTGCGGGTGCGCGCGGCTTGTATTATGGTACGAGGAGGGAACCACCGGTGGGCGAATGGAAGAGAGGAAGAGGAATGGAACGAACGATCGCGAGGGAAGCTGGAGCGAGAACGGCAATGAGAGGACCGGCAGAGAGCTGCGAAGAAGCTGGAGCCGACCGCGTCTCAAGGTGCCCCGGCAGTAAACGGGAACCATTCGTTGCACTTAACCCGCTGGACGAACCTCACGAGCACACTTATCTACGAGGAACCACCGATCCGGGCCAATTGCCGCCACTCGCAATTAATCTGCCGGCTCCACTCGCCCGCAAGATCTATTCTTCCTTGCTCCTATTCGAGTTCATTGCTTGGGCCGATTTTTCAAACGATGATTAACGATGAAACGGTGATTCAGGATCTAGCTTAACCACCTCTTTGCCCTTTGGTCCTTTTAGCCACCAATCCAGGCCTATCGATCGGGTACTTCAAGGTCTATTCTTGCTCGTTATCATTAGAGTTCTTTCCTTAGACCGATTTTCCAAACGATGATGAACAGATGTGACTTGTTTTCTGAGACGAAAGGCAGCTTCCTCGATGTGAGAGTCGGGGAACTCCGGATTGTCTATAGATCATTGGCGATTCAGGTCCAGCTTAACCATCTTTGTTGACTCTTGATCCTTTTAGCGACCGATTCAGGCGAATCAATCCCGTACTCCAAGATCTATTCTTCCTCGTTATCATTAGAGTTATTTCCTTGGATCTGAATTATATTATGTATTTTTATATGAATTATAAACATACATAAAATATAGCATCGAGGAACCCGGGACTGTCTATAGACTATTGGTGATTCAGGATCCAGCGGAATGTCCTCTTAGCCACCGATTCAGACCTATCGCGCCGGCACTCCAAGATCTGTTCTTTCTCATCACCATCAGAATTATTTCCTAGGACCGATTTTCCAGATTATGAACAGATCTGATCACTTTCCAACTATGATAGATCTGATTAATTCGAGAACATCAAAATACCTTCCTTTGATCTACGGCCGATTAGTGAATCAGGATTCGTCTAAACCGTCTCCTTTGCCCATTTGGCATGAACCCCGGCACTGATGGCTACACTCAGGACCGATCATCATCGTTTAAGCTACTTGATGCCTTTGCGCGAACGCACACACTGCGGGGGATGAGTTTGCACAGACACGATGATACAGCGTTTCCGGCTCCGCGTGTGTTTGCACTCGCAGGAAAACACACTCACGGCAGCACGCGAATCGGTGAAAGACGGGAGTCGCTAAAGGGACATCGAGGAACGATATGCTCATACGTACGTTATACCATGTACGCAGAATCCTCTCAGAAGGCTAACCGTCCCTCGACTATGTACGGGGTCCTAATCCAAATTTCAAAACCTCATATTTGCCGTTGAGTCTTCGACTATCTCCCCTCCCACTGCCTCCTGCCTCAGCCCTAAGGGGATGCCGTCGCACCGGTTTCAATGCATACGAGCTCCTACACACACAGATATAATAGTTTCCTCGGTAATCTGCGTGAAAGCTCCGCAAGAACTCCAATCGTATAAACGACGTGTGTTATATCGTTACGGGCACAGTCGATGCATCGGCATATATCCGCGGGAGGGCCAATGGAATTAAATGGAAATGTTGATGTCGAAGTTTGTCAGTGTGAACGCGATGATACTTACAGTACACGACCGCGTTTCTCCCAACCGCATAATTCCAAACGGCCGCGTTAGTCCAATTCGGCCCCTTCTCAAGGTCCGTTACCTGCTTGGTGGGGAAACAAATGATTCCTTCCCTTTTGCTACGTGCGTATGAAATCATCGCTGCACTGATAAAAAAATACGGTTGAATCAACAAAGATTCGGGCAGGGACCTTCAACTAAATATTTTGTTGGGACAGCTAAAAAATTGGTTAGTTCAACAAGTTATTGGGTGATTCTACCAAAATATTTTTGAGTCATTAGAATATTTTGTTCGACCAACATAATATTTATTTGAACGTCCCTGCCCGAATCTTAGTTGATTCAACTGTACTTATTTATCAGTGTGCTGTAATTCCGACAATTTTTGCGTATGGAAAGGGACGGTGGGCAGGTAGTGGGGTATCGGAAATACGCGGTCGTGCCTAATTGGTTTGGCTCCCGAGGAACGGAGAAACGCGGTCGTGTACTGTACATGTACGCAATCCTACAGCGAAGCCGACCTATCGACGTATGGAGAAATTTCACGAAGTCGATTCGACTTCGCAACATCCGACCGATGTCTGTATTAATTTCTCTTCGGGGAAACTGAGATGTCATCTTTTTCCTGCTGCGAACGCTGTATCCGTACACGGCCGGTCGTTTCTCTACTTTGACCGAAGCACGGAGCAACTCATTGGGCAGCTTTGTCTCTACCCGGTTTCACATTCCCTTTCTCCTACTCCTATCCGACTATCCGTCCACTTCGCTACCATCCTCAAAGGCATCCTCCGGGCCCCGAGGATTACCTACGAAAGCACGACGAGCTCTGCCTTTCCTACATATCTCTCTCTCTGTTACTTGTGTGCGGAACTTTGCCGAGGTTGCTCGGGTTAGAATTTACTAACGTGGTTGACACATACGTGGAGAGAAGAGGAGGGGGACGAGCCGAGAGAGTTATTTTACGAAGCGGTATTAACCCTTTATAAGGCAAACCCCAAAGTTGCTTTCATATTCTAACTTTGCTTTACGGAGTCCATTAAATCATCGCGTACCATAGAAGCTAATTGGCAGTAATTGACAGGTACTTTCCTCATTGCGGGCGAATTGGGATTTTGCTGAATAAAAAATGTATCTTAATCTTCACACCAAGAAATCCAACGTAGTAGTTCCATTTTATTTTAAGTGAAAAATGTAAAAAAGAAAAGATCCATAAATTGGAAATCTCTTTAAGAACGTTGTATTCTGATGTGGAATTTTATTTTTATACATTTTTTTCGTAATTCGCTGCGTATTATCCTTTAATAAGGCAAACCCCAAAGCTGCTTTCAAATTCCAGCTTCGCTTTACGGAGCCCATTAACTCATCGCGCAACGCCAAAGCTAACTGGCAGTACTTTCCTCATTCCGGGCGCATTGCGCGTTTGCTAAATTAAAAATTAATCGTAATCTTCCTACCAAATGTCCCATATTGAGAAATCCGAGTTAGCAGTTGCCTTTTTTTATGTGAAAATTTATATGAAATATTTAAAAAATCCGTAAAGTGGATCACTTTCGAAAAAATCTTGTATTCGGACCTGGGATTTTATTGTCATAAAACATTTTTCGTGATTCGCCGCGTCGCCGGAGTGAATATATACAAGGATATATTCATACTCTCATGACTACACGACGACGAAAAAGAGGAAGATGCGCAAGGGGGTGCAGAAGACGGGTGGGCTCTTACTCAATGGAGGTACAAGCAGCTAGGAAAGCAAGTAGCGTTATAGCAGATCCATAACGCTGCGGTATACTCTCTCTCTACCGGAGACGACCCCCTCGTAAACCTGAATTTATTAACACTTCGAACGACGGGGAGATTCGCTAAATGGTTTTCAATTTGTACCGTAGGCGGGGAGCAACCTTTTCCCCGGGTCACACATGCCAAGCAGATTGTACGCCTCTGCATACTTTCCCTCAAAAGCACTCCCTCGATTATATTACCCTATTTCGAGGTTTACATGTGTTATTATTATTGCCATTATTATTATTATAAAAGCGTGCGTTGCGCATACGAATCGAAAGATAATGTCGATAAAGCGGAATGGAAGTACATAAAAAAGTCTGCTACTTACAATATCGAGGATGAATCAAAATCTTCTTTTATTGTCGGACAGTTATGTAAATAATTGAGCAAAATTTCATAGCGAGTCCGGTGAGCTGCATCTCTCGTACCGTCCGCTTTCGGAGACTCGTTTACTTATTACAAGAGCTTTTCAACAGAACTCCCTCGGCGAGGTTCAGCCTCAGTTGAGAAGAGCATCGCTCAGAGCGACTACGACATACTGCGATATACAGGTGGGTAGTTTCGGTTGCATACGATCGGGCGTCTCGCTACAGCTCTCGTCATAGGTACAAATATATCTTCTCGTACACCTTTTTTTATAAATGATGATATTAAAAAAAAAACTAATATCTAAACAAATGTTGTGTGAGTTAAAAATTCAATAAAAAAATTTCCATTATTGAATCTCCAGATCCGAATATAAGAAACTAGCAGGTGTTTGTGGCTCGGAAATTTGTATTTCCGGAGAATTACTGGAAATACGTCACTTCCGGTCCGGAAAACTCAATGACCGGATGGATTCGACAGGAAATGACGTCATCATACCAAACATACGTCGCTTCTGGTTTCAAAATTTGATTGTAAGACCCAAAGTTACGTCATACTGAAAATCCATCAATTTCGGTTTTAAAAATCTCATTTTCCGACCGGACGTGGCGTCATGCTGGAAACACGTCACTTCCGGTTAGAACAACTCATTTGTCGACCCGAGGGGATCTTATACCATAAATACGTCACTTCTCTTCTAAAAATGAGATTTTTGGACCAGAAGTGAAAAATGAATTATTGTGCTAAATTCACCGAGTCGCACAGAACAGAACCACAATAGTATAATAGGATAATAGTTATCATTACCGGGAATGAAGGCCCCGAGGGAATCTCTTGGATTCTTGAAAATTGGGACAAACGACCAACCAAACAACTTTTTAAAAAATATATACAAAATAGCAGAAATCCCATTTTTTGTATAATTTAAAAAATGAATATTGTCTACCTAAAAAAAAAAAAATTGCACTCCTACAATTTTTCCGTTTCGATGCCGTCGTGGATGCCTACGTGAGGCCTTAGGCAGCCTGCGCTGCTGCAGGTGCTTCCGGCCGCGGTGTCCCCGAGTACGAGGATATTCGGATGCATCAGGCGGGATGCTCGTAATTTTCTCGGAAGCCCCGGCAAATTAGCTCCGGGCATACGTTACCCTCGCCTAACTCCCTTATATAGTACATACCCTCCTTCGCCTCCGGCAACCACCTCTCGCGCGGAAATCTCATCCCCCTGCCGCCCTGGAAAAACATTTCCCGGACACGGGGTGGGGAGAGAGGAAGAGAGATCTGCGCCTCCACCACTTCCACTCGTCTCCTATCGCTGGCTCGGTAGAAGGGAGACTTCATAAAGAAGAGTGGGAGTGGAAGGATTCTATCCGTCGAGATCAAGTATGTATAACGACAACCTGGACCAAAAGGTACGAGGAGGGTGAAAAAAAACGTCATGTACAGTCGCCTCTTCACCACTTCTGGTAGAACTGCGCGACTGCAACAGACTCGATGCGGATCTCGTTAAGCCTTGACCACAAAAAAAAGGTAAATTGTCCGAATTTCAGTGACGGTAGAAGATGGAACGAAGGGAACAGTTCGAGGCAGTCAGGGAAGCGAACGGGCGAGCCAGTGATGAAAAAAAAATGCAAAGGAAGATACCGAACCGGTGTAAAATCTCGAGCGGGGACCGTAGGATGAGGAGGGTGAAGAGTAAAAAAAATAGTGAAAAAAAAGAAGGGAGCAACCACCCCCGGTGAGAATATAAAGTTGGCAAAGGCTCGAAGGCGTTCCGCGAAAGCTCCGCCTGCAAGCTCACTCTGGAAACGCCTCGACGACACGCCCAGAGAGCTTCCGTGCGGCTCTTGTGTTTCCCTCTCTGAGTGTGCTCAACACCGTCCCTCTCATTCCCTCGTTCTCTTCTCCGCAAATTCTCCTCATCTTTCTCTTCTCATCCGATATCTCGGTTGTATTCTCGTCTTCCTCGAGGCCGTGCATCCTCGGGCTCCCGTTGCAACGCTCGTCTGTAGATATCCCGCGTTCGTATATTCATGTGTGCGTGTGTGCACGAGCGTGTGTGGGACGCGCACGGGCGCAAGCTCACCTCCGGAGTAACTCGTCCTCGTTCCCGCACGAAAACACTCAAACCACTTGAGCCAACGAGCCCGATAATGTAACCCCAGACCCGGCAGGTCCAACTTCCTTGGCTCGCTTTACACACAGATTGCATCCAAGCCCTCCCTCTCCGATGTCTGCCGCTCGCTGCAGCATCCCCGTCGCGAGCCTCGGCGACCCCCTCGCTTCCTTCTTCGCCGTGCATCGCGCCGGCTCGGATGCAATCGTTACTTTGGCCTCCTTGGCTTCGCGGGAGATATTCCCTACCGCTACTCTCATTCGGCGCCACCCCCCCCCCTCTCCCCCTCCCTCCCGTCGCCCAACCCTTTGTGAGGAACTTCGGACGGAAGGGGGGATCGTTACCGTTGAGCCGATAGCTGGCAGGAGTTTCGGAGAAAGATCGTACGAGGACCTCGACTTATCGAGACGGGTACCTTGAACTCTGAATAAAAAATAAAGAAAAAAATGGAACGGAATGGTGAGTTGTGCGGGTTAACTGTCGGTTGGGAGGATTTTTTTTTTATGGTTTGTATCAACGCACTGTCAGTTTTTCCAACTACGTGGTAAAAAATGGATTTAACAAACATTTTTTGTTCAGAAATGTCCGCAATGATTGTTTTGTTGATTTTACAAATTATGTACATATTTTTTACAATTTATGTACAAATTTCGTACAATTTTCGTATAAATGGTACGAGGATATCAACTTAATGAGCCAGGTAACTTGAACTCTGAAAATAAAAGAATGTTAAGTTGTGTGAGTTAACAGCTGTTTGGGACAACGAATCTTAAAAAAAATTGGTTTGCGTCAACTCATTGTCACTTTTCCCAGCTTCGCAGTAAAAAAAGGTATTTGATAAACATTTTTTGTTCACAAACGTCTGCAATTATTATTTTGTTGATTTTACAAATTTCATACAAATTTCGAACAAATTTTTGTTAAATCGTTCGGGTACCTCAACTTATCGAGCTGGGTAACTTAAACTCTGAAACAACAAAAGAATGTCATGTTTTGCGAGTTGACAGTCAGTTCAGACGACGAATCTTTTTTAAAAAAGTGGTTTGCGCCAACTCACTGTTGGCTCTCTCAAATGCGCGGTAAAAAAAGTATTTAACAAACATTTTTTGTTCACAAATGTCCTCAATGATTATTTTGTTGACTTTACAAATTTCTTTTCTTGTTGATGGTGAACTACGTCAGCTAGCTCGCTTTTAAATAAATGAAAAAAGGAAATAGGCTTTTTTAGCTCATTCGTCTGCAGAGGAAAAGCAGTCGTACATGCAATCGGATCTGTCGAGTGTGAAACGTTGTATCCGTCTGATACGTATTACACGTTCCTCGCATTATTCCTCCGACTCGAAGCCCGAAGCGAATCTCGCGGGAGCTCGAAGAGATGTCGGGACGAATAACCTCGATATGTTTTTTTTATTTCAGCTTAGTCGCAGACTCAGGACAAAGGACAGAAAGAATTGCACACACACACAAAAAACTATAATTTTCAGTGATAAATAGGTAGATAGATAGATTTGTTTATTGCCTGTTCTAAGGCTTAAGTCTCCTAAGAACAGCGTGTACCAAGACAACAACATAGAACACAATAGCCACATGAGATTGGGCAGAGAGTGCAATCACAAAAGTAACCATTAATAAAAACAATATGAATTTTCATATTAAAGAAAAACAAAAAGAAAAAAACTCTACTCTACTCTACTGGTCCGTGCTAGTCGAGCGATTATCCAGATCTGACACTATTAAACAAGCTAATAACCTTCAGCTATGTCACGATTTGGAAAAAAGACAAATAGAATTGGACAGACAAAAAAAAACAAATTCAATGAAAATTATACAAAATTTTGCGTATTCGGCTTAGAATTTCGTGCATAAAACTGATAATTCCGGGGATAAAACTAAGAATTTCGTGGATAAACACTGAGAAGTATGTGTACATACATAAAAGATTGGATTGACTTAATATGCCGGTATAATCTACAAATCTAAAACAAACGGTTCGCGACCGCGACGCCACCGATTAAGATATGTTCTGGTAAGAAGAATATCCGAATATCGCAGATATTTGAATAACATTCTGCGATAGGGAGAATTACAATTTTTTCTAGCAGAATGTGTTAAGTATAATACGCATGTTAGCCAGAATATCGCTGCAGAACCCATCAACCATGAAAGCCTCGTCGGATTTTACGAAATTTGTGGTAATTTTTATAAGTTTCTTCTCTCAGTGTACAAAGACAAAAAGTAACGATAAACCAAAGTAATACGAAAATAAATGAAAACTGAAAGAAAAAAACGCTACCTTACTCTACTGATCTCTGCCGCTTCAGCGATCATCGAGATCGGAGACTGTTCAACGAGCTAATCCCGGTATACTTTTTTATTTTTCTTCACCCAAGCAGAAAGCCTCGCAGCATCGTAATAACCGAGACCTCAACATAATAAATGTTTCACTCCGCGTTATCACTGCGTGCTCCAGCGATTATCGAGTGCTCAGCGAGCTCGTTATTCCGGGAAGCCGAGTAGCCGGGCATCGTCGTCGTCGGCAGCAGGAAGGCCCTATTAATATTTAATGCTATACCGCAGCTTTACACACGAGCAGTTCCACTATCGTGGACCATTCACCGGAAACCGGAACAGAATGATAGTCGACGACTCGTCGAACTTCATCAAAATTATCTCAGTCAGTGAAACTAAAACCCACGAATTTCGGGCTCGCGATACGTAAAAGGAAAGAAGAGAAAACATTAATAAAAATCATCGCAACAGCATCTCGAATCGTATTGAAAGTCTGACGCCGCATTCGCCGATCTCATTGCAAAAACAGTAAATGTTTACGTGCCTCGATTCTACATCGGCAACGTACGGAGAGCGAAGGCGCACAAACTACAATACCAGAGAAAACTCCACGAGAGTTGCATCGTACAAAATCCGCGATAACTGCACAGGTGCAGCCTCATCCATTTCAAGAACAGAATGATAGTTGACGACTCCTTGAACTCCACCAAATTATCTGAGTCAATGAAATTAAACC
>JAPYZD010003044.1:0-15060 GCA_030522725.1 Ichneumoninae sp. B BG-2022a
TTTTCGTGGCGCTTGTCTATCTGAGTATATAATACAAAAAGATGACGAGCTTTCAGCTTGAACTAAGAGGATCGGAGTTCTGGGCCGTTCGACATTACGTTGAATGCCCCATACGTAAACGGAACCGTCAGTTTACCCGCAGCTTAACTGCGAAAGTTAAAAAATAAATAAAATTCAGGCAGTAATTTATTTTCCACGGTAAATAGAATAAATAGGGCGCATTTTATTTACGAATCGTTCAGAGTGGGGTAGGTGTTATGTAGGGTTACCAGCGACGAAAGCTTATCGGCCGTACGATTTCCCCTTTCCATCAAGGATACGAGCCGTGTTGGTACAAATTGGCGAGAGTCATTGACGGCTCCACTCGACAAGTATCGACAAGTTTCGCGTATACGTATATCGCATACAGCCCGTATAGCTGCGGCTTAACGGCCCGGGCCTGGAACGTTCTGATGCTGGTGAATGTATATATATCGCACGAGTTTCTCGGAACGAGCCCAGTCTCTGCGTGTAAGGTTGCCCCGTGCAACGCTCGAGCTCCAGTCTAATTTTTCACCTCGGCATTTCGGAGGATGTCGGAGATGCAATTCTGCTGATTGTTCTCGACGTTGAATCCCGCATCAGTAAAAAAAAATGCTACTTTTCGTAGCGCTTATTATCCGCAAACGACCGTAATTTTTTATTTCTTTATTTTCCGCTCGCACCATTCGGCTCTAGTTTTGCAAACAAAAGTACGAACCAAAATTGTTAGTAACATGGGAAATAAAAGGACTGGTTTGTATATTCGAACCTGAACGAACGGGTTCGTTGCTTATTTGACAAAATTGTACTTACGAAACTTCGGATTTGACGAAATTATGTTTCACTGTGTAAATCCCAAATATAATACTGTGTAAGTCCAAAATATAATAAGGAAAAATAGAGCGAATCTAAAAAGTTGAAATTCGAATTTTTTATGTCGTTTTCTTATAATATCCGAATAGCAACATCGGCGAACGACCTTCCTCCCATGGAACCATTCAACGTTAGAATCAGAGAATTTAAAACCACCATGCGGAATGCTATTTTTCGCTAAGAGGGCTCGGACATCCTTAACTAGTCTCATGCGGCCACACAGATTCCTCGCAAACCTATTTTTCTTAAAAGCTATACCAGAGATGAGCTTGTGCAATTTGTTATTTTCTTGTTATAAAAAATGTTACTTAAAAAAAAAAGTCTATAAAACTATGTAAAAGGGGCTGGTCCCCGTAAATAAATAAATAAATAAATAAATAAATAAATAAATAAATAAATAAATAAATAATATCCCTTTATCTGCGAAACTTGTTCTATTAAAAAGCGTTTCCGGTATTTTTGGTCTCCTCGTACAGCAAGCTTTGCGAGTAAAGGGATATTATGAGAAAGCGATATTAATATGAAAATTTCAATCTCCATATTTTTTTCAACGTCGACGTCGTGCTTGAATTTTACGAAAAGTGGCTGTCCGACTCAGGTTCAGTGCGAAAAAATACTCGCAAAAAATATCCCAACGTCGCGCTTGATTGTTCGTCCAATCTAATGCCCGATCCGTGCTCGACGCGAAAAATTCATGGAATTATGCGCTACGGATTTTTTTTTTAACTTCCAGTTTTACTCGAGAAATCCAGGTGATACCGTTTTATCTTACTTTTTCAATCCTGTCATATGCATCATCTGGTATAGCCGGGCCGTAAAACGTGATAGACACCTGGATGTTTCCGTGATGCCATCGGGAAACAAAGACATCAGCTGTTGGAAAATACGCAAAATCACCAACTTGTGCAATGTTGGCTATAAAAATGCCCGATAAAATTTTTTTCGTTTGGTCGTTTCGGAACTATATTTAATGTTTTTTTCCACGCTGATAACAAACCTACAACTTACCTTATTCATAGATGAACAGTTAATACGAAAACTTGCGTTGAATGTGAGATTTGAATTTTTTCACGAAATTCAAAAAATTCCAAATCGTATAAAATTTGAACGGTTCGATCGATCCTCGCAAGATTTAATGTGGATCACTGGACGATAATATTCTGTCTATCTACACGTTTTTAGCCGGATAGCTGAAACATTGTAAGAATTACCGCGAATAAAAATTAAAATAAAAAATGGTGTACCAAAAAAATAACTGCACATTTTTTATTTAAGTTTTGAAGAAACATTGACAATCAACCACATATATATATCGTGTTTGCAATTTCAGCTTGATTGATTAAGACATTCTCCGGTTATGGCGATTTGATTTTTTCGATAATTTTCGATGAAATCCGATAATTTCATCCGAGGAATATTCGTATACAGATTCCTAGAGCGAGGCAAGTTTCGGCGGTTATTCGGGCTATCCGAGGAATTTCGATGTTGGTTGGTCAACATTGGAAGAATGCCCGCCGTACTGTTATTAATCGCATTTTACTCTTGAATATCACGACGGAGTAAAAAGTGAATCGAAATTACAATTGAGCATTGTCTTTTATGACACCTCGGAAATCTTATTTCTCGCCCGGAAGTAACGTCCTACCGGACGAAATACGTCACATCCGGTTTGATAATCTCATTTCTCGAGCGAAAGTGATGTACCTGAAATATGTCACTTCCGGTTTGAGAAACACATTTTTTAATCAGAGGTGCCATCATACTGGATAGGTCACTTCCGGTTTGAAAAACAAATGTTTCAATCAGAGGTGCCATCATATTGGATAGGTCACTTCCGGTTTGAAAAACAAATTTTTCGACCGAGGTGCCATCATACTGAATAGGTTACTTCCGGTTTGAAAAACAAATTTTTCAATCAGAGGTGCCATCATACTGGATAGGTCACTTCCGGTTTCAAAAACAAATTTTTCGATCGAAGTGCCATCATACTAAATAGGTCACTTCCGGTTTGGAATTAAATACCGGAATAGGTCGCTTTCGATTTGGAATAAAACATTGGACCGAAAGTGACGTCATACCTGAAATACGTCACTTTCTGTTTTAAAGCCAAATTTTTCGACCGAAGGTGACGTCATGTTGGAAATAGGTCACTTGCGGTCCGAAAATGAAATTTGTCGACCGGATTTGACGTCATATCGGAAATACGTCACTTCCGGTTAGAATATCAATTTTTTTAAATAGGATATGACATATGTCCGGTATGACGTCCCTTGCGGTCAAAAGATGGGATTTTCAAAGTGGAAGTAACGTATTTTTGGAAGTAACTCTTCCAACACCCCCGACGTTCTGAACGGCGAGATTATTGGAACTCTTCGTGGAGAAATCGAGAGTACAAGTGCAGACACTCGACTGTATCGGAAAAGACCCGATGTTGTTGTTTTATTTGTACGCGAATTGCAATGCCTCGGACGATTCTTGGAAAGAAAAATATTACTGTTGGATTTAATGAATTCAAGAGCATCTCGAGAGTCGAGACAGATTTGTTCGTAGCCGGACTATCATTCTACTTGGTTTTTATTCATACAAGGATCACAGTGAATCGCTCCGTCGAGTTGGGAGTTTGCGGACGTCTCATAATTAAGTGTCTCCGCGATTCTTTATTCTCATTGAGTTTTATTGTACGCAACATGATTTGTTGTAACCGCAGGGGCACATTGAGATTTACGAGTGAGTCTTGTATATGCACCCAGATTAAGATTTACGATTGAAGATTGTACATGGGATAAAGCCGTCGAAGAACCGTCGCAACAGCTGATCTCCCAGATTGATCGTACGTCGCCTCCGTCGATAGCGCAGGAGGTATTAATCTTCCGCGTTCATGCGTCGACGCGCTCAAAATAAGAAACGATGAAATCGTAGTACTCTTTGAAAGTACTGTTTCTTTTCGATGTGTCCGCAACGTAACCATGAATTCAACGCCTCACCTACTCCTCTATAGAATGGACAAGCGCCTCTTTCAGCTCGTCCATTCTATTTTTACGGTTATGTTCCTCGAATTCTCGCCATTGGATACTTTCCCAATAGCGGTGTAGTATTACTAGAGTCGAAATGCCCCCTGTGTCGCAGGAGCGTAGAAAACGATTGGTCTGTTTTCTACGCTTTCTAGGTCTGGTGACCTCTACGGGCGACGGATGGTTCCCCAAGGACACGCGATCCTTCGTTGGGTAACGTCGAGATTGAACGCTGATAATCCGGGTATAATCGCATCTCGCAATTTGTGACCCTCATTGCGACGTATACTGTTGAGAGCGTAATCGTTGAGGCAACCGACAACCATAGTAACGCTCGGAATCGAATGCTCTACGTTCGACGAATGTGGGCGTACCTGCGAAAACGACCAAGCTGCCCGATATTGCTAGCATCAGTTTGTTATCGAGTATTGTAAATTTGATAGCTTCACAGTTTATTTATTTATTTTTTTTACTCTCGGCACGCAGGGCGAATGAGGGAAGTTATTTCGTATTTAATTTTTATACATTTTTTCCGTACGAATCGACTAATCAAGCAGAGCTCGCTTTCAGTGCCGGCCGGAAGGTGCACGAACTTCTTACCGACTGCGGTACAGTGAGCGTGCGACTTCATCGACATTCCTTTATTATCTAATACAATTAGTATAGTCAGTACAATTTATGAGGTATAACTATTTTACAGTATCGAGTTAGAGTAGCACTCATTACAATTTAAGTGTTATTTTTTTTCGTTTGTACGAGTAAATACGCATTAATTCGTATCTTCGAATATCGAGGCTGGACTCTTGTGATCTCCGCATGTCGGAAAATCGATGGGAACGGTCGGTAAGCTTTCTCGGCTGCCGACTAGCATGACAAATTGCGTCGGCGGTTTATCGCCATCGATTCCCGTACTTCTCGCCTCCCAGAGCCAATATCCTAAGGATGAACGGAAAATAAATTTGAGCATGAACGAAAAAAAATTTTTACATCAAAGGTAAATAAATTTTGACATGAACGGAAAATAAATTTCAATCTGAACGGGAAATAAATTTCAACACTAACGGAAAATAAATTTCAAGATGAATGCAAAGTAAATGTTTATATTGGCAACCTCTCATCCACGTCCTTCTTACCGATATTGTCCGTGTGAATACGCAGTATGACATATCCCTTGTTCGGCACGACGAAGGAATCCTTGCGCAGATTGTGATCTAACGTGTTTCGTGGCAGGTCTCCGTTGTCATTCATCTCGATAATATTCTCTTTGCTGACCGGCATGTTAAATTGGCCTATGCCAACGATCCACACGTCGTAGCCGTGTACGTGAAAATTGTGACTGACGTTTCCACCAAAACCTATAGGAAAACTTTTTTTTTTTAGAATTTTATTTTATTAGCACCCTAGCAAGTTGATGGACCGCAAACGGACCGAGAAACGGACACGTCCGTTGGGGAACAAAACAGACCGTAAAAATCGATAAAACGGACTGTACGTTTTTTGTTGGCATTTGGTCTTTTTTTCTGTTGGCGAAACCGAAAATGGAGCGAACGTTTTTTTTCGAAAAATTTTCTTTGGTCCGTTTTCGGTTCCCGCAACCGAAAAATGACCAAGGTCGTATTTTTATTCTGTCCTTTCATTAAAAACAGAATTAAAAGCGAAATAACAAAACAATTTTAAAAACTTATTCAAAAATTTTTATAAAAAACGTTCGGTCCTTCCTCGGTTTCCGCAACCGAAAAAGGACCAATCCAAGCGTATGGTCCGTTTTACCGTTATTGTGGACCGTTTCGTTCCCCAACGACGTGTCCGTTTTTCGGTATGTTTTTTAATTTTTTCGCTGAAAGCAGTCGTCCGTCAACTTGTTAGGGCAACCATATTTTTTTTGCTTGCTGATAAAGGAGACTTTGTTTTCATGCAATTTTTTTTTTAGATTTTCATGAAATCGTATTCGGTATGTTCCAAAACATCGGACAAATCACATTTAGAAAAAATATCTGAATGTATGCGTGTTTGAAACTCATTCTAACTTGATTGAAAATTGAAACTCATTCTAACTTGAGAATTGCTTTAACTATCAAGCAGAAATTTCTAAGGTAGGTAGAGGGTTCAATCCATAATGTTTGGTTAACATTAAGTTGTTCGACGAATCGGGAATCGGAATGTTTATACGAAATCTTTGTAGTGAAAATTGCGAAAATTAGTGACTGCATTTTCAAACGCGATTATTTTCTTTTACCGACAAAGCTGTAAGAAATCCAAATCATCTCGGAAAATAATTTTTCAAAGACGTTCTGTACATAAAAGTAGATCAAGATGGGGAAGCGTTGTGAAAATCTCGATTTTACTTTTAAAAAATTTACTATATTCATATACATATACCTTCGTCAATGAGAACAATATCGACAGTTTTCCCCGAAGGAAGTTGAAGGACCTGCGTACATTGGCAGTAAAATTGTCTCTCCGGTTGGCACAGCTTGGCGCGTTTCTCGATCGAACAAAGTTTATCGGCCGAGAGAGCTTCGGGCTGAGCCAATATCGGCGATGAGGGGTACTCGAAGGTCATGCCGTTTACTTGTCCGACCCGCGTGCCACCGACAGGCGTACCTTCGGACAACAAGAATACAAGTCGCATCGAAATAACTCCATGGTCGTCGTGTCCGATTTTTTCGACTCACTCAAGAAAGCAGGAAAATACGTGGAGTCGTAAATATTGAAAGAGTAATCGGTCATCCCGTCGTGGATCGGGTCGTAGGAATTTACGTCGAACGGAACGTAGTAAGTTGTCACATACTCGTTTTCATCTCGATCCGTGAAATTCCTCATCGGTTTTCCCTTCAGATCCAGCGAGCACACGGTTTTCATCCCTCCGACTTTATTCCAACAATCCTTAAACGGTGTTTCTTCATTTTCGTCGAGATACGGCTTCTCGACTCCATCCGGGCCGCTGACCTTAGCGGTGCTCGGATTTTCACCGGAGTCCTCGTAAATCAACGTCGCCTCGTGAATCAAGCCTCTGCAGTCCTCGTGCCCTTGAACTCCCACGACGTATCTGCCGGGCGTTCGGTTAGCTTCGATAGTCAAATCGAAGCGTTCACCTGGAAAAACCCTCGTCCGATTAAAAAATCTCGTCGCCACTCACTGCGCGTAAGGGTTCGCAATGTTGCTAATAAATAATTAACAATTTTGTCTGTCCTTGACGATTTAAACTTTATTTAACAAAATAATGTACGAGCTGATACTAGTTAGCATTCAAGCTTAATGTTGAGCAATTTGCAAAACATTACAGATTTCAGATTCATTGTGTTTGTGCGTGTGCTGTACAGAAAAATACAGCCGACACGGGACAGTCACACTAAAACAATCGTCCCTTCCGGCGAGCGTAGTTTACGTTCGATAAGTAAAAAAAATAAAAACGAATATTCTAACGATATAAAAATAATGAAGATGACGGAGCGTCGATGAAGCACAGTCGTGTTTGCACGCGAGGTCGATAGATCAGCGACGCGTCTGTGCGTAAACGCCGATCTCGGCCTCGAAGAGGATCTGATTGATTCTCAGTTTGGCGACGGATCTCGAGTAGGAGTCCGGTATCTCGGCGAGCTGGACGGCTATGCTCTCGCCGAACTTCACGTAGTCCTCTCTGATTTCCGCGCGATCCGGCGGATTCGCCGATTCGTCGCCCTTCGGACTCGCCCGGCAACGCTCCTCCATCGTCAGAAGGCTCGAGGCGAAAGACTCGTCCTCCGGATCCTCGCTAAGCGAGGCGTTGAACGATCCCGTCGCTGAACAGTTTGTCTCCTCGTCGTTCGACTCCATAAACGTTATGCTCTCCGGATCTATGTCGCTCACGATGTATTCCTCTTCCAGCTTCGAGTCGATCACATTTTGCTGCAATTAAAAAATGATATTATTATTATTATTATTATTATCGGAAAAACTACAATAGAACCTCGATTATCCGAACATTAGCGCGGAACATTATACACTATGCAAGCTAATTGAAGCGCGCTTTTCCTCTTCGAGCGTTACCTGACGTGGTATAAGCCCCGCTCACCAGCTCCGCGCCAAGTTAGTAATAAAAACTGTACTGAATGCAGTGTTGAGACCTCAAATCGTTGAGAAAAAAGGAAATTGTCTTTCCCTGTGTTTACCGATTTCCCAGTGAGACAATTTTATTTTTTGTCGGCGGACTGGGGTTTCAAAACGGCACTTAGTACAAATTTTTTTTACCAATGGTGGTATTTCATATCGCCTTAATTCGCTCGTACACTGGCTTTCCCGAGCAGTTTTTTACCCACCCAAGCAGAGTCGGACAGCTTGAATCGCGGACTGGACCGCGATTCTTTCGTTTCTTCGGTTCTTTGGTTTTTGGTGCTCTTTGGTTTCTTTGGTTTTTATACCACATTGTTTGAAACTCGTTACATAAGTAGTTCACTCGCTGCTCAAAAGCGTGTAGCTGGCGTTCGGCATTTAAAAAAGGTGCAAAGTGATTTGCAGACGGCTTCCTCATTTATTACATTTTTGCGCATAGCTTTTTTCACGAGAAGGATCGTTGATTGATTTCGACTTCCTCATAGGGGAAGTCGAAAATGCGCAAAAATGTAATAAAGCTATATGCAAAATCCTTTGCACCTTTTTTGGCAGCATAAAAAATGTCTACATTTCATCGAATTGGAAGTAAAAACTTGCCACGATATTTGTTGCAGCAAATCGCTAATGGAAATTTAGGAAATTCGCCGTTTTGAGACGATGTTTTAAGTATTTTTCCCCACTAATGACGAATCTTCAAATTATTTTACTCGTACGCCAGATTTGATGCATAAACTCGTGTCGAACAAAAAATACATATTTTCCAAAAAAAATTGAAAAATTGCAAAATTTTATAAAGTTTTAAAGATTAGATCAATCTTTGCCCCCACATAATATCAAACATTGTACATTGTTCGTTGATTCCCATACCAAATTTAAGCTCGATACTTCCATGTTTATTCAAACAATATCGTCTATAGTAATTTTTCAAAAAACTCAAAATCTCGTCAAATCTAATTGTCTGGATAGATTTCGGTCAAATTCAATACCAAAGGTCTTTGATCATAGTATCATATTTATACACAGTTTTACGATGATGGCGCAAAATTTACGCAGAGCTACCATAGACTAAAAAAATAATTAAATCCTCATGAAAATCGTACCAAAAGAAGAGACGTGATCGCTCTACTCGTGTACAACAAGTCAACCCTCTAGCTCGAACCGTTTCCGAACTATAGTCATTTAAACGATGCAAGCTGTCACAATATACATATAAGGTATTCCATACGGTGTCGAACGATCAAAAACCCGACCCTCTCCAAGAAAGTTGTAATTTCACCACAATTTATGATTATGATTTACAAGGGGTTTTTGTAATTTTTTCTGAATTTTTAGATCGTTTTTTTTTTAGATGTTTAAAAATGGACTTTTTTTTAAAAACCCCTATATCTTAAAAACTATTGAAATAAAAGTTGCAGTTATAAGTGAACTTTTGAAAACAAAACTTTGTAGATTTTTTTGAATGCAATAAACGTCCATTTCCATGAAAAATAGATAAAAATATTTTTTTCAGCCAATATGTCATGTTTGATTTTTTTTTTAATTTCAGAATATACTCTCAAGTGTGTAGAGTGATCTCATATTTTTGTTTGGATAGGCGAGACGCCCATTTGATAGCTATGCTCTATTTCAGCCAATATGTCATGTTTGATTTTTCTTTAAAAATTTTAGAATATACTCTCAAGTGTGTAGAGTGATCTCATATTTTTGTTTGGATAGGCGAGACGCCTGTTTGATAGCTATGCTAGGTTTAAGATCGATTTTCCATTTAAAAAATCCCTTTTTTCAATGAAAAATCCCCATTCCCTTTCTTTATTAGATTGTTTAACTTCCATTATTGTGGATAGTGTCATAATTTTCATAAAATCCAATGGATAGTAATAAATGTCTCTCTTTTTTTATGAAAAGTTTAGTTTATTGCATTCAAAAAATTTTTAAAAATGTTGCTTTCAAAAGTTCATTTGAAACTGTAACTTTGATGTCTTAAATGTTTTTTTGTACGGCTAATAGTTTTTAAGATATAGGGTTTTAAAAAAAAAATTCCATTTTTAAATATCGCAAAAAAATACGATCCAAGAATTCCGAAAAAAATTACAAAAACCTCTTGTAAATAATCATGAATTGTGGTGATATTACAACTTTTTTGGAGAGGGTCGGGTTTTTGACCGTTCGAAACCGTATGGAATACCTCATATACAGATACATATATACATACATACGTATATGCATACGTATATACATTCGTACACGCAAATATACACACACATACCTGCATCCATCCAAACGACAGCTAAAATTCGCATTTCTCAACGTTTTAGACTATTTTAAGTACTCTGACATCAATTTTTTTTTGTATGTTAATATAGGTTACTCTATGAGGAAGCAAAAGGACCGACATTATGTCACAGAATCCTTGAAATCAAACTTCGATGTTAGAAATATGATGCTCATATGTTTCGAAGTTTAATATATACTGTTATTTCATTTGTATTTATCTTACATTTATATACGCACTATGACCCCGTAAAAAAAATTCTATTCGATTATCCGACGTTATGATTATCCGAACTAGAGACCCGGTCCCGATGCGTTCGGACAATCGAGGTTCCACTGTAGTTATCATTCGAGAGTACATACCTGCTTTTTTCTCGCGCTGTATCTCCGAGATCCGAACTGAAGGAACTGCATCGATTTGAATGCGAACCACTTAGAAACGTAAATATCATCGGGAGCATTGGCGGTCTCTTTGCTGTTCTGTATCTTGTGAACTTCCCTCGAGTACTGACACTTGAGATTTGTAATTTTCTTCTCGACCTCGAGCGCGTTGCACCCGAGCGTCTCGGCAAGGTCGTGTATAGCCCCTTTGCGCTTAACCCGGTCCCTGTAACCCTTGGCATTCCAGTCCCAGAGGACGCGACGTTGCTGATACTCGCGCAACAGTTGGAGGGTTTTGTCCCTAGTCCACTCCATGCCGCGCTGCGAAGCGTCCTTCTCGGCATCCATTATCTCCCCGGCGACAATGTATGTTTTCTCCCTGCAGAGTTATCGGACGGGCCGCTGCCGTTGTACGTGTACATGCGGCCTCTTTGTCGAAGGATCGATCGAACACTCGTACGAAATTCCTTTCAAACAAATCAACTCGAAACGGCAGTAAACCGACGCACCGCTTTTTTTTCGGCGACCAATCTCGCTGCTCGTCGTTCGGCTGTTAAACTATTCGTGTGTTTACTTTTCCCGTCGTGTATACACCCTCGCAGCCAGTCCGAGCGCGACTGAATGGTGCCACAATTCTATGGCTAGCGGCGCAAGCCACGCGTTTTAACGATTTTTTTTCCGCGAAGCACACGCGACGCGTCCAGTCGCCTCGTTCGGTCGCCTCTGTTCTGCCTTCCCACTTGCCAGCCGTAGCTGACGCCTCCTCGGTAGTCGACAAGCGCCTTTCTTTCTTTCCTTCTTTCTCTTTGCAGAAAAGCGATCCCACCGGCCAGCCGGCCTCCAGACCCGATCCGAAGAGTCCCGAGTTTGCGCGAACTTGCCGGTATTATAGCGAACCGCACAGTGCATATATATCGCCTCACCGAGGAATTCGTCTCGACCGAACGCGCCACCGACTTTCGGCCAATTCGTTGCGTAGCCCGCGTTTTTGTGCCCTCGGCGCTCGACTGCGTTCACATGCCTCGCCAGCGCTCGCACATTTTTCTTCCCCCCAGACACAACATATACAGACTCTGCGATACATACCTGGATAAATAATTATTCGCTCAGCCGATACCTCTCCGTCGATAAAATGCCCGTCGTTCGCAGTTACATCCAGACTGTGTTGGGCGACGAAGAACGATATCGGACAATTGAAGACGTTAGCGTTGACGATTCTTAGATAATACTTTCGTCCGCTGCGAACGTCGATATTAACATTGTCGACCTGCCGACAAGAGCAAAATAGGAGTAAGGTAGAATCGAGCGGGTTTCGGAGACGCGAAGTGATAACTTTCTGGGCGTGATTATCGACCTGGCCGTTAAGAATCAAAGCATCGGGTGTGGGCGGATCGAGATGGATCAGTGCCGAGAGCTGACTGGACGGCCTTGCGGACACGAGAAGTGTCCTCTCGGATGTTGCGTCGTCGGACGGGCCTCGGACTGTCAATGACCCGTAGAGTCCGTCGCCTTGTTGTCGCACTGACGACAATAACGATGGCGGTTAGCAAGCGCATTTGCGAGTATTGAAGAATAATAATAAGAATACCTGAGTGCGCGTGGTAAAAAAAGGTGCCGCTACTGTCGGGTTTGATTTTGTATCGAAAGCTCGTGTAGGGCAATATAGGGCACTGCGATATCATCGGTACGCCGTCCATGTGCGGAGAGTCCTTCTGTCGAATGCCGTGCCAATGAAAGCTCACTTGCTCGGAGGACAATTTGTTCTCGACGACGACCTCCACCGTGTCGCCGAGACAGATCACGATCGGTGGACCGGGACTCGCTCCGTTGATAACGCGATCCGCCAATTTTCCACTCGCGCTCAAGTTCCTCGCTCTGCCGACTCTGAAGTGATAGCCGCATATCCGTGGAGCACCGTCGACGGGGCACGGACGCAGACACTCGTGACTATCTGCGAAGGATTATCATTATTTTATATTTCGATCTATACTTTTTCGCACTCGTCGTCGCTGGGACTTGTGGCAATACCGTGCGACGTCTCGGTAACGGACGCTAGTGTCGCAAAGACGGAAACAATGAAAATCGTTCGTTTCATTGTTATCTCGCGTAACGTATGTAACGAAAGACCTGCGAACCGGCATTACGCGCGGATCTCGCGTAACTGCACACAAACGTGCCGGTTCGTCCGCCCGGACGGTCCACTGGAAGGGAAACCGGTACGCCGCGAGGACATTCAACTTGTGCTGATGTTTTTTTTTTCTTTCGTTGCAGCCTCGAGATTCGAAAGGAGGTCAGCGCAAGGGGGAGGAGAAGAACGAGTCAAGGTCGAGCGGAAGTTGATAGCATTTATTCACGCCGGTATCGTCGATAGATTTGTTTTGTAACAGTCCAAGCTGCAGAGCGGACGTCCGGTTTTCGAGCACGAGTATTTCCTCGGGTTTTCGCAGCCCGCGACGCTGCAACTCTTCGGCCCACGATTTTCGGGCGTGATCTGGTGTCTGGAAATTAACGTGAGATTAGGAACAGCGATAAGATCCCAGGCCGTGGTAATGTGAGGATAACGGCTATTTTACTCTGCGGGCTTGGTTGGCCAAAGAGGAAACTCTTGACCCGGCGGCAGAGATATCCAACTGCCGTCGACCGTTAATCGATATGTTATCAAAGGTACCTGGCGCTTCCACGCCTTTCCCTTTCCCATGAATTTCGATGCTTTGGACTCTTGTTTCTTCAGCAGCCTCTCCATTGTTTTTTTCTTAAATTTGTCACATTGTTACATAAGGTTATTAAATCATAAAGCATTCAATTATTAAATATTAAATGATTAGGTATTAAATTAGTAAATGAGGTATTCCATCCGGTTTCACCGGTTCCATCCGGTCCAACGGTCAAAAACTCGACCCTCTCCAAAAAGTTGTAATTTCCCCATAATTCATTACTATTTACAAGGGATTTTTGTAATTCTTTTTCACAATTTTTGGATAGTATTTTTTTGAGATATCGAAAAATTGAACATTTTTTTTTAAACCCCTATATCTTAAAAACTATTAGTCGTACAAAAAAACGTTTAAGACCTAAAAGTTGCAGTTCACAATGAACTTTTGAGAGCAAAAATTTGTAAATTGTTTTGAATGCAATAAACGTCCAATTCTATGAAGAATAGACGAAAATATATTTTTTCAGCCAATACATCACGTTTGATTTTGCTTAAAAAATGCCAGAATATACTCTCAAGTGTGTAGAAGGATTTCATATTTTTGTTTGCATGGGTGAGACGCCCGTTTGATAGCTATACTCTGTTTAAGATCGTATTTCATAAAAAAGAGAGAATGTTTCTCTTTTTTATGAAAAATCTATCTTAAACAGCGCATAGCTATCAAACGAGCGTCTCACCATGCTGGACACCATGTAAATATTCAATCATTAAGTATTAAATTAATAAATATTTAATAATAATAAATAATATGTATTTCATCGACTTTATCAACCAGTACTACCTTGTCCTTTTCCCGTTTTTCATCAGCAAGCTGCTTCCTCTTCAACGATTTGAGTGCAGCTTTTTGAATCGCTTCGGCGGTCATTATTTTTTCCTTATATCCCGAAGGCAACGAAACTAGCTGTTCTACTCCAGGATTTGGTTCTGTATCAGTCTTTCTCTCGAACATGGCCCTTTGGCGAGCGGTCATGAGTTTTGGATCCTTGGGCTTAATTTTTTTGAGCTCCTCGTCCACCTGCGCAAACCAAGGTAGGTCACAATATTGCGAGCGAACCGGTGGCAAAAATAATTAATTTTTACCTCTTCCAGTTTGCCCGACTCTATAGCGTCCAGCCATCGCTCCTCCTCGCTGCTAGTTCCGCTGTCCTTTCCCTTTCCACTCTTTGGCACTTTCTTCTTCATCGCCACCTTGGGCGACGTTATATTCGCGCCGCTCGTCATACCGCTACAGCCGCCTACGTAGCTCGTTCCAAAATTGCTCAAGTCTGCGACTCTGCCGCTCGCGATCTTTTCGCGTGGCTTGTTGTCGGCTCTACAAATGCGTTACAAATAAAGGTTCATGAAATTCCGATCTATTTTGTTATTCAGTTAAATTCGGACTTGTAAATACCCCTTGCTCTCGTCCAATTTCTTCCCTCGGACTTTGGGAATCTTCTTTCTATCCGCCTCGCCGGCATCGTGCGTAATTTTTCTCTTCTTGTGCCTCTTGTGTTTATGCTTTTTGTGCCGTTTCTGACAAGTTACAACGCTCGTGTCTAACGTTGTGTAATAACGATAAGCTGCTATGTTTTTTCTCTTCTACCTTACTACATAATTGAGTAATGAGTAACGATGCATACCCGCAATACTCGTCTCTTCGTCAGTGCTTTCCTCTCTTCCCATCTCGGTCGTGTGTTATTGATAAAAAAAAAAACAAAG
>JAPYZD010003045.1:0-17729 GCA_030522725.1 Ichneumoninae sp. B BG-2022a
AAGTTTAAAAAAAGTTAAAAAAAATAAAAAAAAATTAGTAGCAAAAAATCAGAGAATAAATGAAAGTTTAAAAAAAATTAAAAAAAATTTATTAAAATTATTACCACTTGAAGATTTTTTGAAGAATTATTTTCATTTTCATCTTCTGCATCACTTATATCCGATAAAGAATTAGTTAAAGAACGAGAACCATCATATGGTATAAGATATTTAATATAATTAAATATCTTTTTTTTTTTTTTTAAAAAAATTTTTTTAACTTACAGAATATAAAGAAAGGCAACCAAAAACAGAACATATACCAATGACAAGAATTAATATATCTTCAGAAAAAATTTTAATATTTGATAATTTACCAGTAGAACTTTTATTTAAAATCACATGCTTTGTATTTAATATTTCTGTATGAACGGCAGCTTGCCATATGATAAATGCGACGGGGGGAGTTAATAATATAAATGATAAATCAAATACTATTTGATGAATGCGATTAAAACGATCTCTTAAGAAGTTTCCGATTGATAATCTATATTGATGTGCTAAAGCATCAAGACCACCACAATCAATATCCACTACATTTGCAAAAGAGACCTAACAAAAATAGAAAAAAAATTTATCATACCTGGGCTCCATCAAGAAACATCAAAATTAAAAAAGCAATAAAAAACATACAGGGTCGAGATAAATGAATGACTAATAAAATTAAAAAAAAAAAAAAATAACAAACCAAGATAAAACCATAAAACGGGAATTAGAATACTCCATGTAACTAATCTTGACCATGTTGTGAATGTTAATAATGAACGAATACTTGCTTTCTATTTTTTTTTAATTTAATAAAAATTCAAATTACCAACCTCAGCAACAGCACCTGCAAATGGTGATATTAAAACTAATGCTAAATTAAACACAAGTCGTGTTGCTCCAACTGCAATTGGGACTCCCGTTAATGCTTCTGCTATTACTCCAAAAGTGGACCACCAAACTGCAGCCTTTGCTACATTTGCTAATTGTCCTCGTAAGTATGCAGAAAATATTCTATGATTTCGTTCTAATTCAGCAGAATCATAATCAAGCTGTAATTGAGCTCGTCTAGTAGCACTAGTATTAGTTTCTTCATGAGAGGATGATATACATGGCTCATCATTTTGAAGATTACTTATCTTATATTCCCGTAATTGTTCATTTTTTATATTTTCATATAAATTGTTTCTGACTGACAAATTTTCTATTGATTCATTAGCTGATGTTAAAGGTAAATTATCTTTCATGAATATTAAAGTCTGCTTGAAATATTCCCATACCAGTCACGGAATAAAAACATTTCTAAAAGGATTCTTGATTTTTTATTTTTGACAGATTAAATAAAAATCTTATGAATTAATTATTCTATTGAACTATCAATGACTAGGCAAAACTCAAATCATCTTGTTTAAACTAATCGTTGTTGTTAATTTGAGATATTTGCCCCTGTTCATATATTTTTTTTAATAATTTTAAGATTTTATGCAGAAATGTTGATAATCACTCAAGATTTTTCTCAAAACGAAATCGAGTCTTCCTTTATTTAGACTTCATTGATATACACACTCGCGAAAGTTTGAAACTGCGTAAAGACATCATAATAAGAATTTATTATTAGTTTCATTTCATTGTTTGGCACCCGTCTCACAAAGATTATAATAATTAATAAAATTCATATTTTGCGAAGGTGAGCGCTTTAGAGGCTATTTAGAACTACAAAAAGAATTCTATTAGTTTTGATGTCGTAATAATCTATATTTGCTCCAAAGGTCCTCGAAATAATGTCCTCCCTTCATCAGAAGATAGTAAAACATTATCAGATTTTTTATTATGTTTGATTATGATTACTGTAATCAAAATTAATGTTCCCAAACTTGCCCAAAGAAAATTGATTAAATTTTTTTGATAAGTCCCAAAAATAGAAATATATGGGATCATTAATAAATGTAATATTGGAATTGCGATTTCTTTTACTAAAAAAATTTTTTTATTTTTTTTCAAAATTTTAAAATCTTTAAAAAATAAATTAGAAAGAGTACTTACTAGTAATTGCAAGATATGAACTACCATAATTTAGACTTTTAAAAATAATGAAAAATGATAATCCGATGAATTGAGTACTATGAATAGGTATACTGAAAGATATTAATGCTATAATAAGGAATAAAGTATGAAAAATATATAATTGAAATTTTTCAAAAATTATTTGAATAATGAATAAAAGTATTCCAAAAAATCCAGAAATTAAAATCAAAATATCTAGTAAAAATAAAAAAAAAAACATTCATACCATATATATTATAAAATTTATTTAAAGAATTTAATATTATATGAGTAGTCTAAAAAAAATAATTAAATTATATTTTTACCGCAAATACATTAAACAATTCTAATATCCAATTATTATTTATTATTTTATAATTATTATTTATTATTTTATAATTATAATAATTATTTTTATTATTTTCTGATATATCTTTCACTTGATATACACAGATACTACCGTCAAGACCTTCATAACGAGGTATTATTTTTGATGCTTTATTCACATTCAAAATTAAAGATACTTTTTCATCAGGATGATATGAAAATTTTTTTTTTTTTTTTAAACCAAAGATAAAGAAAAATGAGAGGCCTCCCATTATACAAAAAAACTTGATTGATTTTTTAAAAAAAAAATTAGTAAGATCAGCAGTAAATGATAAAATAATTATAGTAATTGCAGCGTAAGTTGATTTATTTTTTAAATACAAAAAAATTTCATTTAAAGCAACAAAATAAATTAAATGAAAATTTGAGCCTATTTTAATAAAAAATATAATTATTACTCACACAATGTAATAATACCAATAATTTGTCCCAATGGAGAATAAATTTTATACAAAAAAAAATACGAAATTATAAAGCATGCTGGTCCCAATATAGAATATATATTATAATTAGAAGATATATAATAATTAACTATTTTACATTCTAAAATCCACATTGAAATTCCAAAAATATGAATATATTTTGATATATTATTATTTAAATTAATAAAATATTTTTCTAATAAAATAATATTTAAAGGATTCCATCCAGTAAAAAATAAAATTAATGAAAAAATTATAATTATAATAAATAATCTTAATGTGGACATTTAAGAAGTGGATGATATTTTATCAAATTCAATCTATAATTAAGAAAAAAATAAAATGTTGTTTATTACTTGTTTTTCACGTAAATCATATTCAGCTTCATCAATTGCATTTTCAAGAAATAAAATATTAGAAGCTTGTTCAGCTTGTTCTTCTTTTGCTATATTCTAAAAAAGAGTTAAAAATTTAGTCAAAATATAAGTTAAAAAATTATTGGAAAAAAATTTACCTCATAAACATTAAGTTGATGTATTAATTTTCCTTCGAGTAATTTTAAATTTTTCAATTCTAAAATTAATTCTAAATACAATTTATTTTCTAAATCAGAAATAAATTTTAAATCCTTATCTTCATTTTCATAAGTAGCACCAAAAACAGTTAATCCTAAATTCTAAAAAAAAATTAATTTAAAAACTTAACTAATTTACGAAATCTATCAATTAATTCATAGGACAAATTTTCTGCAATAATACGTATATCTAAATCTAATGTTTCATATGCTTTATCAGGTAAATTTGAAAGTTTTATATTCATAGATAATTGTTTATGGGGATTTTTTTTTAATTCTTCTAAAGGCATAACGCTTTTTTTAGGGTCGGGAGTCTAAAAAAAAATTTTTTTTTTTTTTCTAACTGTTTTTTTTTTTCGTAAAATAATTTGATATATTTTTTTAAACCAATTGGATGAAGTATTAGAAACTAATCCCAAACGTTCAGCTTCCTCAGCTTCAGCCTAATCATAAAAAAAGTTATTAACATATACGTACTTACAACTCGAGCACTGAATGAACGAATCAGCATAGCTATAAATATATGAATTATAGCAAATTCAAATAATGCCTGATTTTTTTTAATAATTTTAATTTTTACCCAAGTTGGCATTATGAAAAAAGCTGAGAGATATGGATTTCTTAAAAATAGCTCCTGAAAAAAAAAAGAAAAAATTTTTTTTGTTTAAAAAATACCAAAAACTCAAATTGACCTATAATCATCATAAAACATGATATTGTAGAATTAGTTAAAGTTCGAAATGCCTTAAATAGAAATTAATTTTTTACAATTTACTTTAATTGTATTTCCAAAACAAATATATAAAATCATAGAATAACCAAATATAAATATTATTCCCAAGCTGAATGCATATAAAAATTCTTGAAAAAAAAGTATTATTGTTAAACGTAATATTCTTAATCTAAAATTAACAATAAATATAATTATTTAAAAACATTACCTTCGATTTTTTATAATTAATAAAAATAATCGTGTTGTTGTAAAAATAATAAGCCATGCTGTAATTCCTTTTATAGTGTAAGTAAGATTTTCACTACTTTTTAAATTATAATAAATATTCGATAAATTTTCTTCACTTAAAGGTAAAGAATCACCCGATGAGACATGAGCCTATTTAAATATAATAATTTAAAATTACTGTTGCAAGAATAAATATTAAAATTATCATTAATATTATTGTTAAATGATCTATTAAAGATCTTTCAAACCAATATATTAAAAAAACTTCATGAATTTGTAAATTCAAATTTTGATTTTTTCGATTTTTAATTTGACTTTGTGCATAATTTCTACAATATATATTTAAAAAAAAATTTTTAAAATTATTAGAATCAAATAATAAGCTCTAAAATAAGTATTGAAAATTATTAGATGGTATTGAGATAAGATTTGACATTTGGTGATTTAAAAGAATTTTTTAAAAAATAAGTTAAATAAATTAATAAAAGAATTTTAAAATTAATTTTAAAATTGAATTTTGAAAAATACCTTTTAAATAATCTTTCTTTTTTATAAAAACAATAAGTACCCCAAAGCTCTGCTAAAATACTTGCAATTGTTATAAGCAACAGAAACACCTAATTTTAAAAAAATTAAATTTGAAAACATACAACAATTATAGATTTAAAAAATGCTCTTTCAGGTAATATAAAACTTGAATGAATAGAATTTATTTGAATTGAAGATTCAATTGGACCATCAGTCTATAATACAATTTAAAAAAAAAAAACTTAACTGTGAAACGTAATATTATTCTTAAACTTGCAAATGATTCAGAATTAACATTAAGCAATAATGTTTTGAACTCCTAAAATTTTTTTTTTTTTAAAAAAAAAAAAACTTACAATAATTGCAGTTTTTTCAGTAATAAATGATTCATCATTTAATAATTGAATAAATTCTTCAACTTCTGTAATATCATACGGTAATAACTTAACAAATGATACTTAAAAAAAAAATTAATGCGGAAAAAATCTAACATAAATTATAATCTTTTCGGAATCCAAAATTTTGTAATTGTAATTCTCCTTCTACTGAATAAGGGCCATCTATTGAATCCTAAAAAAAAAAAATTTTATTTATTTTTTTTCACCGTGTATCTATCATTTATTGCATAAATTGACATTAATACTGATTTTCCCGAAATTCCCGCTATCCAAGGTGAAATTAATATTGGTGCTGTCCCATTTTGGAATGTTTGTGAATTATAAACTATAGAAGATTGATCCTTATTTTCTTGAACTAAAATATGGGGTAATGCATGCTGAAATAATAATTATTTTTTTTTTTATAAAAATAGCACTTAAAAGTTTATAAATAAATTTACCTGAATCCAAGAAATAACATCTTTAATTGTATTAATATTAAATAAATTCTTTTTTGGAGTTGTAATAGTATCATAATCATTTAGTATTCTATCATCTCTCCAATTGAATACTAATATATTATTACGAATTGATTCACGAAATAGAAATTCTTCAGATGGATTATCATAAATAATTGGAATTAATAATATAATTAAAATAGCCGATAAAATTGTACAAATCTAACTTAAATTAATCTTTTCAACCTTACAATTTGTGGTATTGTTGGTTTGAATAATAAAAGTTTAGAATATTTTTGCATATGCCTTACATTTGGTTTTTCACCTATATAATTTTCTACATTTATAATATCTTTATTTATTTTTAAAGATGATTCTTCTTCTTCTTTTTGAAAACTTCCTGTTGGACGCCAATCTTTAGGAGGTTTATACGGATCATACCAATCCCATCTAAAAAAAAAAATAGTCGGAAAAAAAAAAAATCTTGAAAAATTACCTTAATTCTTTTTCAGGTGCTGTTTTAGGTTCTTCATCATAATTCTAAATTATTTTAAAAATTAAAAAAATTAAACTCACAAAAAAATAAGGATCATACCATTGAGGATTACCAAATTCATCATAATATTGATAATCTTGAGAAAATGATTGATCAAATTCAATATTTATCATTTCTACTTCATCTTCTGTAACAATCTGTTTATTGTCCTCTTTGGGAATTCGACCGCGTATCTTTGAATATATTCTTTCAATTTTTTTAACTAATTAATAATATTTATAAAAACATTGGTACCTATATTTGAACAATAATCAACAAATCTATACCAATTATATCTATACGATTTTACATTTTTTTTTTTTAATGAATTTGTTTGTAGATCTATATCAGCTGCAACCTATTATTTTGATTATACTAAAATTAATGGCTTACCACTTCATAACATTGTACTAATACTGCGAGAAGTAATACAGAAGTACTCATATAATATAATATAAAAAATAAATTTAATTCTATAAAACTTGCTAAAGAAATATCCCAAAATTGTTTATCAATTTCCGGCCACTAAATAATCTTTTTTTTTTTTTTTTAAAAACTTACAATACCAAAAAAAGTCCCTATAGTTGTTGAGAAACTTTTAGAGAAACTTGAGAATGTTGATAATTCAATCCCATAATTATGATAATTTGTTATTACAAATCCTGAAAAAATGTTTTTTAAAATTTCTAATTTTTTTCTTCAAATTTCTTTTACCTAAAAGAATAATCATAGTACATGTAAGTATAAAAATAGCTGGAATGAAAGAACGTTTAAGTGTATAAAGAATAGCTACAGAATGATATGGTAAAAAATAACTTAGACATCTAAAAAAATAAAAATAAAAATTTTGTTTCACCTTAAAATTAAACCAAATACAAAAAAAATATCAATTACTAATAAAAGATTTATAATAAATTTAAGTGTGTCATAATAATAAAAAATATTTATTAAATTATTAAAAGATGCCTGAAAATAAATTGTAAAAAAAAAAAAAAATCTAACCTCATTTATAGATGTCATTTGACCATTTATGATATATGATTCAGGATTATCCCATTGGGACATTAAAGAATTATTATCAGTTATATTTATATTATTTACGGAAAATTCCTTAAAAAACCAAATTATAATAATTATTAATGTCATAATAAAAACTCCAATTGATAAAATACTTGACCAAAGTCCCAATTTATTTAAACCAATTTTAAATCCTAAATTTTATTAAAAAAAAGAAAAAAATTATTTACCATTTTTTTTTATAATTTTAAATGGTGTATATAATAAACCAAATATAGAGATTAATAAAAAAATTGCAATTATAATTTGTTCTACATTTGGTTTTTTCATAGAATTTTCAATTGTTATAATTTTAATAAACTTATTAAGATAACCTGATGCATCAACAGTTATCTCAATTCTGAATTAAAATTATTTAATTATTAAGCATACGCTGTATAATGTACAATTGGTAAAAAATAATTCTTTGTTATAAAGTCAAGGGTTACAGCAGCTGTTTGTCTATCGAAAAAATTTTTTGATTTTATCAATTTCAAAATAGCCTGATTAATAAAATAGTTAAAA
The DNA here is from genome assembly GCA_030522725.1 of Ichneumoninae sp. B BG-2022a. Taxonomy (NCBI): domain Eukaryota; kingdom Metazoa; phylum Arthropoda; class Insecta; order Hymenoptera; family Ichneumonidae; species Ichneumoninae sp. B BG-2022a. The sequence goes on from JAPYZD010003045.1 coordinate 7,891, forward strand.
AAAAAAAAAAAAACCTCAGTTTCTATTGAATCTCTTGTATCAAACCATACAATATATCCTATAATACATTTTTTTTTTTTTTATATCATACCTCCTCTCTTCATTATCAAAATTAGCTAAAGAACGGGGTGGTAAACTTGTAGAAGCCCATCTCTGAAAAAAACAATTTTGCAGAGATCTGCTCGAGAAATCAAATCAGAGGGAAGCTGTGAGAAATATATTACAACGAAAATTTTTTTTTAATTGCATATTTTTGAAGTATTTTTTTTTTACCTTATTATAAGCACCCTTTAATGGACGGGGGGTTTGATCTATAAGTTTCATACGCCTTTGTGTTAATCTTATACCACGTACTATAAAATTAAAACGATATATATTTGGTATTAGATTTATCATTACAATCTAAAAAGATTTAATTTTTTTTTTTTACTTGATTAAGCCATGAATACAAAGCATCAAGTGATGATAAATCTTCAAATTTAATCCAATTTTCTACGAATATTAATTCTTCTTTGCCATAAAAAATGCTTTCTGTTCTAAATGGAAAAAATAGCGATTCTTTTATAACTTTATTTATTGAATTTTCTTCTTGTATAGGTGAGATACAAATTATTATAAATAAAATAAAACCAACAAAAAAAAAAATGAGTATAATAATTTCAATAAAAGTATATGTATTAGCCTAAAATTATTTTGTAATAAAAATAATCTCTTACACCTGTTATAAGTACATCTGAAATATCAGTTGCCCATTCTTTGTAATTGATCGGAAATAAACGTCGTTTCATCATAAAACGATTTTCTAATTCATATTCATCTTTAATTGATTCTCCTAATGTCAACTCATCGTCTTTAATTCCTTTTTGTTGAATTCTACCTTCCCGAATATCAGATTCTGTTAAAGTTTTTTTTTTTGAAATTCTTCCTTCTGATTCTCTTTTGGCTTTAAGCCGTTCCAATTCTTCAGCTTTAAGCCTTTCGAGTTCTTCATCTGGTAATTCATTGATATTTTCCTCGTTTTCGATTAAATTTTTTAATTCAGTTTCCTTAAAATCCTCATCTCTTTGTTGTGATGAGGATTCACCCCCGCCAGGTGACCCATCATGACCAAACGTTTTTTTTGCAGCCCGCCGCTGATGTCTTGGAGGCAAAGGTGAAGGAGGAGAAAGCAATAATTCATCCATTCTTCTTAACTTTAAATTGAAGAATTTTTGCCTCAATGCTCTTAAAGTTTCTCAAATTAAATCAATCAAATTAAGCATATGATTCAGCAAAAATTTTAATTAAAATATTTTTTTAAAACAGAATTTTAAATAATTATTCTATCAAAAAAATCAAAATGATGTTTTAAATATTCTTAAGAACTTTTTTCTCGTGCCTATTTCTCAAATAGTTATCAGGTTTGTTGAGACGGGTTCCGTACATGGTAATACGCTACTAGAGATGTTCAACAAAAAGATTGCGACTCAACGATTGCAAAATGAGACTCATTGGGCTTCTTTAAGTCACACTGGAGCACAAAAGGAACTCACAAAACGGCAGCCATAATCTGGGGGTGTCAGAGATCCAACGATGATTGCGTCCAGGAGACAACTGGCCTCATCGAGACACATGCCGTAAGAGACTCTCACGGCTTAGATTTGATTAGGCCTGCGAAATGAGGTTTCGCAGCGTAGTGCTTTGTCTTCTTTGTTACATTAGTAGAGGTGAATATGAAAATGAAACTTCTGAGGTGCAATATCTACATGCTCAGGAATCAGATGTAAAACTAGGTGCGGGAAAATTCAGGCACCTTTATCGCTGGGGGCTCCCGCACTTTATGCAAAATAGCGATACTATTGCTAGCATTCTACCACAAGAAGTAGTAACAGATGTAACTTGTCCGTTAAAAACCGCTTACAATGGGCAGCAATGTAGCGGAACCGAGTATCAGCCGCCGAAATACGTATGCCCTCCAGGCATGCAACCTCACGCAGACCGCTGCATGTACGTGCAAAATCCCATTTATGAGTGCTCCGATGGATATGCTTTACGCAACAACCGTTGTCAGACATGCAAAGTCTTTCCCGCAAACTTCACTTGTCCACTTGGCGGTGAATTTCTCGATGAATCTGGGCGCAATTGCATTAAAACTCTTTCTTTGCCGCCATATTGTCCAGCGGGTTATAGACGATCGGGGGAACAATGCGTTCACAAAATCCATGGCTGGCGAGACTGCCAGGAGGGATACACTTTTCAGCGCTTAACTGGTCAATGCGTGCGCAGTAGTTCAACTCCTGCGAGCGTGATCTGTCCTGAAGGAGCAACTGAGCACCCCGTACACGGTTGCGTTGCTATACATAATGAAGCTCCACGATGCCCTAGAGGCTATAGCTTCGAAGGTATTTCCCAAAGGTGCACTCGGATAGTCCCGCAAATCCCAGGCGACTGTCCAAATGGATTTGATATGTTCGGCTTTGTATGCCAGAGAATAAACAAGACACCAGCTACAGAGACCTGCCCAGCTGACTTCGAGATGAGTCCTTCAGGAACTTGCATAAAAGAAGTAGCTGCTCCAATGAAATGCGATCCTGGTTTTCATCACTCTCGAGAAAGTGACAACGTATGTGAGAAAATCGTGCAAGAAATACCAGATTGTCCTGCGGGAACAATACTGCAGCCTGAAAGTTCCGTTTGCGAGAAGCTTACAGAAACCGATATGACGCAGTGCTGTCCTGCCGGATTTGAACTGGTGTCGGGTACATGCCAGAAACTAGTGGAACATCCACCACAACTTACGTGTCAAGAAGACTGCTACAATGTTCATGTCTACCCCGTATCTTATGCATGTCCAGTGGACACAGAATTTGTAAATGACTCAGAAGTTCAAAAGTGCGTTTACAGTGCAAGTGCCGTTTCTGATTGCGTTGATACGCTACAGCATCAACTATATCATGATTGTCGAAAAAGACAGGAAGAGGTTAACAAAAAAAATTTACAATCCCCATTAAACGAGATTGAGTGCGTGGTGCCAAAAGGGCCACCTTGCGGTCAGGTTCAGAAGGATAAGATTATTTTGGCTCAAGCTTACTGCACTGAGGGAGGAATTTTAGAAGGAAATCAATGCGTTGCTCGTATACCAATAATTCCAGAAAAGTATTGCAACGTTGGAACTTTTGATCCTGTCACCGAGCAATGCCTCGAGACAATAACCGCGCCTGTGGAGAATCGGTGCCCAAATGGAACACAAGCAGCTGGTTTAAGATGCATAAGTAGGGAAACTATCCAACCGAACTTCATTTGTCCGCCAAATAGTGAATTAGGAGCGAACAGTTGTTGTGTGGTACGTGCAGCTTCGAAATTATCTGTTCCTGAAATTCTGGAAGCACCCAGCATCTTGACGTGTGAGTATGGCAAACTTTCACGTTTGAACAAAAGCTGTCTGGAGATAACTCGATCGCCACGAAACATGGGGTGCCCACAAGGAGCTGAATTGATTGGAGATCAGTGCATGATGTCAGCAGATTTCATTGTGACACCCCCGTTTGAGAAGCCTGTGAGACCAACTTACCGCTGTCCAGATGATGGTATGCTTCGAGGGCAGAGTTGTTGGTCTGTACATAAAGTTCCGAGCTCTGTTGTATGCCCTGATGGAACGTATCTTACGAGTAATGATTTTTGCGAGAGGCGAATAGATGCTATGGTGCTTCCCTCCCATACACTTACGACTTTGGCTATACCAGAATGTCCCAGAGGAGCACAAACAAGAGGCACAAGCTGTGTAATGACAGTCGAAATCGAACCATTAGCTTCTTGTAATCCAGGATTCGAATTTGAGGGTAATCAATGCGTCGCTTATGCGGAAAAACGAACAATCTGTCCTTATGGATCAAAACTTACACCTCAAGGATGTTTAAGAGAAGTATTTGCTGCTCCATCTATCAAAGTAATTAGAGGATGCACGCATAAGTTTATTCCATCTTGTCAAGAATGCGAGTCAGAATTTGCTTCAACTTGCTTTCATGATTAAACTTATTATAATAATAGTTTTCACAGGTAGAATTTATTTTAATCAAAAAAATTTGAACAAGGTTTCAAATTACAAATTTTTACTTAATTATCACGATTTGGTGGTGGTGTACCTATATCTGAGGTTGATACAATGCAGACTTAATAGGCTTTGAGCCTGTTGGCTCCCAGGATGACCCAGATTATAATAAGGCATCCTGCAGAGCTCTTTACAACAGAGAAACGCAGAGTCGAAGCAATAGGTTCAGGAAATGACGGCGCAATTTTTTTACTCGATCGTCAAAATTTCTTAAACATTTATCCTTTGCATGCTGAAGCAGCTTCCGCTAAAAGTCTAGCCTTGATTGGCTCAGAAATTGGTGGTCATGGCGAATGCAAGGACTTGCAACTTGAAGCAAAATGCGGTTTTGTAGTAACATCCACACTTGCTAAAGAGGCGGATGATGATCAAATTTTGCCTATCAGTTATAGCTCTCCATCTACCGTTGTGTGCGCTTTGTTAAAAAAAGACGGACGTAGGACTATCGGTGGATTTGATAGAGTTAAGGAATCAAGTGCATTCTTTGAGAACGAATCCAGCATATCATCGGAGTCTGTAAACCCGGCTCCAAATGATGATCGAACCTATAATTATAAGTTAAGAAGACGATTTAAGGTCAGTAACGATGCGCAAATTTTTTGAAAAGGAATTTCTTAGCTTCTTAAGAAAGTTGTTGTAGCGGCAATTTAATATTTTTGTTCATTTGACAGTTGCCGTCAAAGATGACGCTCACAGGCATGTGTGCGGTCGCTGTATCACCTAAAGAGATTTCATCGCAATTTTTAGGAGTACTCTTATCTGCTACAACTACTGACGGAGATCTATTAAATTTAAGTGTCTTGAGTACGATAGATTTAGAGCTACAAGCAACAATCGATATCCCGCTAAACTCAATAGAAATTAGCAATCCGGATACATCCTGGTCATTAATCCATTTGAAGTCGCCATGGTCTGAGAATTCATTATCGCATTTTGCAATATGGAATAGTAATGAAGCGAGTACAACACATGACATCTGTTTAGTTAGTCATTCCAAAGACCCCATACAGTTTCTAAGTTATACTTGGCACAAGTTTGCGAATCCTAATACGAATTTACCTAGTCTAATTGAAATAGTCTCGCCAGTATCTAATGCAGCAGCATATTATAATGATGATTCACCCTTTGTAGAGAAAAGTAATATGTTGTTAATCTGGAAAAGTGGTAGTTATCAATTTTTCGGATTTAATGACACACACCCACTTCTATTGAGAGAGTATATGACAAATTCAAATGTATTCATATTGTCACTATCGCATTCAGCTATTCTTGAAGCAACTTGGGATGACAAACAAGGTGCGTCATTTATGTACATAAGTTTTATTTCCTTTCAGAAAGCCTACAACTTGCAGTACGTCATCCAATTGATGGTGAATTATATGCGGTAAATGGCAATGGGCCTCAACTAAATTCTAAGCTTATTATAGATTTACCAGATAAACCTTCCGATATCATATCGGTTAAAAATCAAAACGATGCATTAATATATATCATTGTCGGTAAACAGGTTTGTAATCAAAAATAAGACTATGTATAAAATCAGATTTATCGGGTTAATTTGCAACAAATTCATTCTTTCAAATCTTCAACATTCCTTAAAATAGAAGATAGAAGTTATGCACCTATCAATACCTCTCTACTTCCAAGTGTTGGATATAATAATAAAATTCATAAAAGTGCATTGGACATCTTGACATCAACTGATATACTTAATAATGAATTTGTTACAGAAAATTTAGGTGATTTATGATACCCATTTTTATTTACATTCAGAATCCGCATTTTGTGATTTCATTGAAGATGGTTTTGTACAAGCATCAAAAGAAATGACAGAGAAGTTAATTATTGCTAAATGCGATGTAAGTTCATTTTTTTATAATTTTATTAGAACGCAATTTTGAGTATTATACGATCATGCTTAACACCAGAACAAGTGTTAGTTTATCTTTTAATCAAAGATCCTTCGAATTATTTACCGTCAATAATCAAATATATGATAGCAGGAAAACATGAATTAGTTGAAGCTATAAAGAAAGATTTTGATCAAAAGACATTAAGTATTGTTCTTTCAATACTTTCAGATTGGTAAATCTGATTAAAAATAAATTTTAAAAAAATTCTTAGGTGTGAAATTTTATGCGTACTTCCAACATCAATAATTGATAAAGAAATATCTGAATTACCTCCTTTGCATAAGGTATTTAAAACTCAAAAAAAAAATTTTTTTTTTTCAGATTGTGCAATTTATAAGTATACTTATGGATGCTAAATTGAAGGTAAACCAATTTTTTTAAATTTTTAAAAATTTTTAGGAATTAACAAGTACAAAAAATGAAACAATAATGGAATCTCTACAATCTATGGCAAAAAGTGTTGCAAGTAATCTTGTAGTTAAAAGAGGATTACAAAAAATTCAAGGGTAAGAATTTCATTTTTATTATTTTGAATTTTTTAGACAACTAGCTTCCCTTATTAGTATGCAATCATGTGATGTTCAAGCTGCAATAAATTCAGAAAACTTGATTGAACCAGTTACTTTTGATCTTTAAATTTTTAAAAAGAAATAAATTTTTTTTTTATTATTCATTTATCAAAAAACAAATAAACGACTTTAGAAGCACATTCTTAAGAAAACCTTTGGGAATTTTCCAAAGCAATTTGGTAGCTTACAAACTAGCAATGCATTCGTTAAACCATTCATTTATATGTAAGTGAAGTAATCATGTATCTCAACCATGCATATGTTATAGTAATCATGCATATGTTGAAGCAATTATGTAACTATGAGACCAAGCATAAATTTGTTAAATCAATCATGTATTGGTCAAAGCAGTGATGCATTTTTCAAGCAAAAGTCCATTTGCCAAGCATACAAAAAAAGCATGCATTTGTTAACCCAAACATGCATTTGTTAAATCAAACATGCATTTGTTAAATCAAATGTGAATGATGTCAAGTAACTGTCGTTAATCGAACCAATCCACCTTTGAATAATAAAGATGAGTAATTGGGCGGCTATATATAGATAAATTTGTGCAATGTCAAAGAATGAAAGTAAAAAAAGCAAAATTATAAAAATTAAATCAAATAAATTTATAATAATTTGAAAATCACTTCAAGTTTAAAAAAATTTTGTCGTATCTCAAAATTTTTTTCTAGTAAAGTTCATATTTTTGACTTTCTTCTTTGATAATCATCTAACGCATCATTGAGAGCTTGACCTCTCATAGTCTAAGAAGGATTAACATAAACAAGTATCTACTTGATATCTTTCAAACTTCATGCTGAATTCACCATGACCCTATTCAATAATAAATTTGTAATTATGACAGATACCTTCGTTGCTTGACGTAAAATAGAAGAAAATCCAAACATTGCACGAAGTGGTGCTTCACCAAGAATTATTGTTAAATTATCCTAACCAAAAAAAAAAAAAACATTAGCTTACATCTTCATTAATATTATTAATCTGAAATTCACGCTCTGATACATCACGTGTAACCGCATCAGAAAATTCTTTTGGCAAAATAATCTCAACGTACATGATAGGTTCCATAACTGCAGGCTTCATTTGATCATAAAATTGTCTAAAAATATAGAATATCTTTTAAACTTACTCTATACATTTTTTCATACAGTTTCTAAATGCCATATCGGAAGAATCAATCTCATGTGTATCACCCCCCGTTAAAGTGAATCGACAATTTAATATTGGTGACCCAGTTAAGGGACCCTGCATCATTAAATGTTTACTTTACTGACCTTAATTAAAGCTTCTTTGAATCCCTTTTTTAATGATGTGACAAAATTGTTGGGGACTTCATTTCCAACTTGATCGTTCACAAATTCAGATTCGGGCTGATTCGAAAAAGACAATTCATTAGAAGTAGTACATGTAAATCAAGAAAACAAAGTAATGATGACATACGTAATAATGACATACTTGATGATAGAAACTTTGCAACTCACTAATTCTGTTAATTGGGGATTCACTGGTTCAAAAGTTCCTCTTATTGCTGCCCATTCCCCTCTACCACCAGTTTGCCGCTTATGAATCATTTCAACATCAACAGCCTCTGAGATAACCTCACGCAAATTAACATGTGGCGCTCCTGATTTGGAAAAGTATAGTTTACTTCTTTTGCATAAAAACTATGGTGTAATTCATCAAAATGAACGCTACCTGTTTTTACGATTAACCCATATTCGCGTTTCATTCTTTCCACATATATCTCAAGATGCAACTCGCCCATACCACTCAATATGTATTCTTTGGATTCATCATCAACCTTGGCGCTGAAAAATTATTGAAGGCGATATGAATTCGAAAAAGTTAATTAAGTTCCATTTTTTGCAATCTACTGTAAATGCAAGTACAGACATAAATGTTGGGTCCTCTCTCTGAAACCTTTCGAGTGCTTTTGTAAACTGCATAGCGTCAGTTCCTAATGATACCTAAATAAGTTTGCTTATTTTTGAAATCACCTGAGCCGAAAGTGAGATGACTGGTTCCGGAATATGCATTTTGACCAATTGCAGATTGACACCCTCATCAGCTAGAGTTGATCCAGAACGAACGTCAATACCAGTCAATGTAACTATATCTCCAGCTCCTACTTGAGGATTAGGTCACTCAACTTACGAGCATGATTAATTTCAACAGCTTCATTTGAATGCATTCTTAGAAGCTTACGCCAAACCACCTTTTTGCCAGTATTAACATCAACCGCACTTCTTCCTTTTTGTAGTAATCCCTAAAAAATATATATTATGAAATATATAATTACACTATATATTTTTGTGTAAGCTAATCGACCATGTTGAGATTCTTGTAATTTAAAAACCATAGCAATCAAATCATTTCTATGATCGACATTTTTAATAATTTTTTCATTTTGGAGCCCAATAGCTTCAAATGGCAATTCGCCTAAAAATAATATTTTTTTAATAATTAAACTATAATTTAATACCAATATACTCTTGGATATAATATATATGGTTTGGATGGGGATTTTTGCAGACCTGCATTGGGAAGATACATACAAACTGCATCTAGAATATCTTGTACGCCTTTATTTCCTTTTGCAGATCCCATCAATAAAGGTATGAATGTACGTTGTATAGTACAACGTCGTATTGCATTATGAATTTCATTTGCAGAACAATTTGATTCACCTTGAACAACATAAGTTTCAGCAAGTTCTTCATCAATTTCAATTAATGTTTCAATTAATTTTGAGCGAGTTTTCTTTAATTTTAATTATTTGATGTGAATACTGACCTCTACTAATTCAAAATATTCATTAGGGATTTCAACTTCAGATTTATTTTCACCAAACCTTCCTTCATATGTATATGCTTTCTTATCTATAACATTTATTAGACCTTTAAAACTTTTCCCAATTCCCATTGGGACCTTAATTTAAATTTGAATTTAATAAATTACTTGTAATGATTCTAGACGAATTTTTAATTTATTCTTAATTTCACTTATTGTTTCTTCAGGCATTGCTGTACTTCTATCCAATTTATTCATAAAAACAATTCTCGGTAACTTGTATCTGTAAAGTTTTAAATATTTTTCAATTGAAATAAAAAAGGGAAAATTAAAATATGCTTAAGATTAATTATTATAAAAATAAAATTATTATTAAAAAAAAATTAATAAAAAAAACAAATAATTATTCAATTGAAAAAATAAAATCAATCATTAAGAAAAAAAATAAAAAAATAATTATTAATTAAAAAAAAT
>JAPYZD010003045.1:17747-62789 GCA_030522725.1 Ichneumoninae sp. B BG-2022a
CGAAAAGATAATTTTTAATAAATATTAAAATTGCAAATATATAAGAAAATAATTACCTCCTCATTTGTCTATCAACAGTTATTGTTTGACTTTGTACTCCATTGACGGAACATATAACAAAAATAGCCCCATCTAAAACTCTTAAAGCTCTTTCAACTTCAACTTGAAAATCAACATGACCTTAAAAAAAAAATATTAGAGATAATTTGTTACCGGGTGTATCAATAATATTTAAATGATGACGTTCTCTATTAAAATTCCAATTACTATAAGTTGCTGCTGATTGTATAGTAATTCCTGAATATGTTTTTTTTTTTTTTTTTTTTTTAAAAACCTTTTTCTCTCTCTAATTCCATATTATCCATTTTAGCACCAATACCATCAGATCCTTGTATTTCATGTATGCTTTTTATACGACCTATAATTATAAATAAAAAAATGGAAAAAGGGACTAACCAGTGTAGTAAAGTATACGTTCAGTTAATGTTGTTTTTCCAGAATCAACATGTGCAGAAATACCAAAATTACGCATATATTGTATAGGTGGTAAATCAGTTTCAATATTTGTAAATAATCTAATTGAATTTCTTAAATAATTTTTTTTATAAATTTTTTTAAAAATATTAAATTCTATAAATTTATTTGTATTCATTATTATCAATTATATAAGGGGCTTCTCCTTATCAAAATATCTGTGCCTATTATCGTTAATTGGAGTCTGAAGACTTCGTTAAGTCTTCAGCTCTAAATGAATTCTCAACAGACACTTATTAATTGCAAAAGTGTTGATTCAGTTTATAGCTGTTCTGTACCAGAAATACGAGATGGGAATGTAATGAAATATGTGGTTATAACGGGAGTAAGTTATTTAAAAAGAAAATTTTTTTAAATTAATTTTTAAAAAAAATTGTTTTTTAATTTTTCTTTAGGGAACAATTTCGGGAATAGGAAAAGGGACAACAATAAGCAGTATTGGTGTTTTATTAAAATCATTGGGCTTCCGCGTAACTGCAATCAAAATTGATCCTTATCTTGTAAATAAAAAATTAAAAAAAATTTTTTTTTTTTAATTAGAATGTTGATGCTGGAACAATGTCACCGTATGAACATGGCGAAGTTTATGTTTTGGAAGATGGTGGTGAAGTAGATCTTGATCTAGGTTTTTTATTTTTTTTTTTTTTTTTAAGTTAATTAGGAAATTATGAACGTTTTCTTAATATAACATTAAGTCAAGATCATAACATAACAACTGGCAAAATATATCGGGATGTAATAGAGTAAGCTTATTTTATATAAAATTTTTTTAAAAAATTTAATGTTTTTTTGAATAGTAAAATATTTTAGACGAGAACGTAAAGGAAATTATCTTGGTAAAACTGTACAATTAGTTCCACATGTTACAGATGCTATACAGGTAATATTAATAATATACATTTACATTTAAATAGAAATGGATCAAGCGGGTTGCATTTAAATCAGTTGATAAAGTTTCAGGTCCTCCCGATATTTGTTTGATTGAAGTTGGAGGAACTGTTGGTGATATTGAAAGTATGGTATATTTAGAAGCTCTACAACAATTTTCATTTAAGGCTGGACGGGATAATGTTTGTTTGGTAAAATATTTTTTTTTTTTAATTTTTATAGTGTCATGTTTCTTTAGTTCCAGTTGCTGGAACATGTGCTCATCAAGAGCAAAAAACAAAACCAACTCAACATAGTATAAAGGTAGGGTAAAAAAAAAAAATTGTTATTTTTTTTAAGGAATTACGACAAGCAGGATTACAACCCGATTTTGTTTTATGTCGATCTGAAATTGAACTTGATATTAATGCAAAAGCAAAAATATCTATGTTCAGTCAAGTTTCAGCAGATCATGTCATATCATTACATAATGTTAAAAATACATATCAAGTTCCATCTTTATTAGAACAACAAAATTTAGGAGAATTAATCTGTCAAGTACGTATAATTTTTTTATATTAATTATATTAGAAACTCTTATTAAAACCTAAACTTAAAGCTGATGGAGATTCATATAACTTAAAAAGGTGGAGTCTATTGGCTAAAAGAGCTGATAATTATGATTCACCGGTTAAAATTGGTATTGTCGGAAAATATACTGGAACTATGGTAAAATAAAAAAATAATAAAAAAAATAATTAAAAAATTAAAATAATTATAAAAATTATTCTTTTTTTACAGGAAACTTATCTTTCTGTTGTTAAAGCTTTGCAACATGCAGCAATGGAAGCTGAATTTGGTTTAGAAATAATTTATATTGAATCTTCAAATTTAGAAAAAAATCAAAATAAAGATTTACAAGCTTGGGACAAATTGTATAATGTTGATGGTGTATTATGTCCCGGAGGTTTTGGTGATAGAGGTATTATTGGTAAAATGGCATCAGCAAAATATTGTCGAGAATGTAAGTTAAAAATAAATTTAAAAAAATTTTTTTATTAGCAAATATTCCATATTTGGGAATTTGTCTTGGTATGCAAACAGCAGTTATAGAATTTTGTCGTGAAAAATTATCAATCAAAGATGCAAATTCTGAAGAATTTGATAAAGATACAGATAATAAAGTTATTATATTCATGCCAGAAATTAATTCCGATATTATGGGTGGTACTATGAGATTAGGAAATAGAGCAACAATCATTAGAGATAAAGAAAGTCTCGCATATAAATTATACGGAAAAAATCCAGTTGTTTATGAGCGTCATAGACATAGGTAAACAAAAAATTTAATAAAAATAATTTTTTATCAGATATGAAGTAAATCCTGAATATGTATCTGCAATTGAAAATGCAGGATTAATATTTACAGGACAAGATGAAAAAGGTCAACGTATGGAGGTATTTAAAATAATTAAAAATTAATAATTATAATTTACATTTTTAAATAAAATTTTAATTTTTTATTTTTAGATTGCTGAAATTAAAGATCACAAATTTTTTTTATGCACACAATATCATCCTGAATTTACTTCTCGTCCAATCCGTTGTAATCCCTGTTTTCTTGGGTTTATTTTAGCTGCCAAAAATAAATTAAAAGAAAGGTGAAAAAAAAAAAATAAAAAAAAAAAATTCAGATTCGAATTATACGGAGATCAATTATTTCCTAATTAATGAGAAAGATCAATAGGCACAGAAACTTTTAATCAGATGTTAGAATCTCCTATACGTTTTTTAATAAATAAAAATAATTTTGATGATATTGAAAATAAAATAAAATTATATTCAAAAATATTGCTTTTAGAAAATGAAATAATTGAAAATGAGTATTCAAAATTATTATGTAAAAAGAATTTAGAATCTTATAATAATGTTGAATTAAAAATATTAATAAATTTTGATATTAAATTATTTTCAAATTTAATACGAGATAAGAATTTATCAATAAAAAATTTAAATGATATTTTTGAAAACGTAACAATTGAAAAAAAAAATGAATTGAATAAATTATTCCAAGAAGAATTAGGAAGACGTAAAAAAATAAATCAAATATCAACTGAAATTATTTATTATAAATTTATAAATGAAATTAAAAATTTAATTTCACAATCAATAACAGATTCAGAAATTATTCAGATTGCGAGCTCAATATATTTTTCTTCAAATAATTTTAAATCATTACAAAATATTATTGAATTATTGAATATAAAAAATAATTCTTCTTTAATTAATATTTATGAAATTTGCAAACAGCTACATTTATATGATCGTCAACTTTATAAAAAAAGAATATCACCTAAAATACCAATTGAATATAAAGATATTATATCTAATATTGATTTATATAAATCTTCACAAAATATTAAAATTGATAAATCTGTAATTAATAAATCTTTAAAATGGTTAGATTCATTAAAAATAAAAAATACAGAAAAATGGAATCATTGTAAGTTTAAATAATTATTAAAATTTCAGATAATGCTTCTAATAAATCTACAAATATAAATCATCAAAATAATGAAGATGAAAGTCAATTGCAATGGTTATATAAAAAATGCAATTTATTAAATCAAAAAGGTAATAAAAAAAATCAAAAATATATTTTCTTATATTTTTAAATTTATTTTTTTAATATTTTAAAATTAAAATAATTTTTTAGATTTAATGACAAAAATAATATGTATTTTACTTGATTCTTCTGATGAAAATGATCCAATTGCTCAAGAAGGTTTATTGAATTTATTGGGACTTTCTGAAATTGGTATTATCACTGAAATTTTAGAACGTCAAAATTTAATTAAAACAGAATACAGACAAAGATTGGGAAAAAAATTAGCGGAAGATGCATTAATTGAGGAAAATCAATTAAAAAATATGCCAAATTTAGGATGCTCAATAATTGTACAAACAGCAGAAGATTTAAAACAAAAAAAAGAAAGAAGAAAAATTATTAAAAGAGCTAAACAAATAGGTGAATTAAATTATAATGTTATATTTATAGGAATCGAAAAAACGGATTTTATAACTGTAAATGAAGCATTAGAAAAAATAGGTAAAAAAAAAAAAAAATTTTTTTTTTTTTTTAAGGTATGAAAATTGAAAAAATTAATGATGATATTAATAAATATAAACCATTGATTCCAAGTAAGAATTTCATTAATACATTTTAAAAGATAATATTAAAACTGAAAATAATTTATCAATTGATGGATTACAAAGATGCCTACCTATTGGTTCTAAGAGAACTGTTAAAGAAGGTGTTGAAAAATTTGAAATAACGCCAACACCTAAAAGAGAGGTTTGTTCTAATTTAAAAAAAAAAATTTTTAAAAAATTTTTATAGGTATGTGAAGATGATTTATTATTAGTATCAACATTACCTGATTGGGCTCAATCAGCATTTTCCAAAAATATGAAATATTTTAATGTCGTACAATCTAAAGTATTTGATTCAGCATTTAATAGCGGTGAAAATATATTAGTTTCAGCTCCAACAGGTAAAAAGTAGTTTTGTAATTTATGAATCCTAGGTGCTGGAAAAACAAATATAGCTTTATTAACAATTTTGCAACAAATAAATCAACATAGATCTTCTGAAGGTTTAATTGAATCAGCTGAGACATTCAAAATTGTTTATATAGCTCCTATGAAAAGTTTAGTTGGTGAAATTACCGAAAAACTTAAAATATCTTTAAATCCATTGGGTATACAGATTTCAGAATTTACTGGAGATTTACAATTAACAAAAAAAGAAATGCTTAATACTCATTTAATTATTACAGTTCCTGAAAAATGGGATATCTTAACAAGAAATGTATCATCTAGTGGAATTACATCTGAGACATCATTAATGTCTGTAGTAAGTTCATTTTTTTTTTTTAATTTAATTAATAAAAAATATTTAATTTTTATTCAATATATATAATTAATTTATTATATAATTAATTTATTATATAATTAATTTATTATTTATAAATATATGGTTTTTTAAAACATAATTATAAAAAAATTTTTTTAATAATTTTTTTTTTAAATAAATAATTATTATGTTAAATTATTTACATCTGTTATTATTTATTTTTTTTTTTTAATTTTTTTTTTTTAATTTATTTTTTTTAATTATTTTTAAGCTTTCAGAAATAATTATTGATGAAGTTCATTTATTAAATGATGATCGGGGTCCAGTTTTAGAAGCTATTATTGCACGTACTTTTAGAAGTATGGAAACAAGTCAAAAATTTATTAGAATCGTTGGTATATCTGCAACCTTACCAAATTGGTATTTCTTTTCTCATTATTTTAATATTTTTCAAGGATGGATGTGGGCCTTTTTTTACGTGTTGATTCTAATAATATCTATTATTTTGATGGAGGATATAGACCTGTACCAATTCAACAAACTATAATTGGTATTGATGAAAAAGATGCAATTAAACGTCCTATGAAATTTATTATTGAGTGTTATAATAATCTTAAAGCTGTTTTATTAGAAGGCCATCAAGTAAAATTTATTTCCTTTATTTTTTTTTTTTAATTTTTTCTTAGGTTATGGTTTTTGTCCATTCCCGTAGTGATACGACAATAACAGCAGAAGCATTACTTGATAATGCAAGAAGAGAAGGTCAAGAAGAAATATTAGCACAATTAACAGGAATATCTAAGAATATAAAAAGTCGTTTTGGAGGTGAAATTAAAAATGCACGTGATAATTCTTTGAAACGATTTTTTGATTATGGTATTGGAATTCATCATGCTGGAATGTTAAGAAAAGATCGTAATCTTGTTGAAAATATGTTTGTAAATGGTAATCATTTTTTAATATATTTTATTTTATAAAAAGGGGCTATAAAACTATTAGTCTGCACAGCTACTCTAGCATGGGGTGTTAATTTACCTGCAAGATGTGTAATAATAAAGGGTACAAGTGTATTTGATTCTAAAGCAGGAGGTTTTAAAGATATAACTGTATTAGACGTATTGCAAATATTTGGTCGTGCTGGTAGACCACAATTTGATGATATTGGTAAAGCAACTTTAATTACAACTCAGGATAAATTGCAATTATATTTAAGACAAATAACTAATCAAGTATTTATTTTTTTTTTTTATAAAAAATTTCAGATACCTATTGAATCTCAATTTTCAAAATACTTACCAGATGCATTAAATGCAGAAATTTCTATGGGTTCTGTCACTAATGAAGAAGAAGGAATCGAGTGGCTTTCTTATACGTATCTTTTTATTCGAATTTTTCGGTAATCAAAATTATTTTTAAAATAATTTTTTTTTTTAAAAAATAATTTTTTTTTTTTAGATCACCCCAAACTTATGGTATAAGTTTAGATGATTTTAAAGATGATCCAAATTTAATAGAATTTAGGCGTTCTTTAATATCAAAAGTAATTTTTTTTTTTTTTTTAATTTATCTTTAAGGCGGCTGAAACTTTAAATGAAAGTAGACTTATAAGAATAAGTCGAGCTGCTAGTAGTTATTCAATAACTGATTTAGGAAGAATTGCATGCAAATATTATGTTTGTTATGAATCAGCAAAAAAATATAAAGAAGCTTTAGAGACAACAATAACAGATATTCAATTATTGAATGTTTTTGGAGAATCGGAAGAATTTCAAAATTTGAAAGTAATGATAAAATAAATTATTAAAATTTTTTCTCAAGGTTCGATCTACAGAAATCGCAGAATTACAAAATATGTTAAATTTTTGTTTAATCAAAACAAATAAGCCAATTGATGAAACCTCAACAAAGATTACAATTTTAATACAATCATTTTTGAACAGGTAATTATTTTTTTTTAATATTAATTTCAAATAATTATGTTTAAATATAAAATATTATGATTTAAAATATTTTTTTGCTAATTTTCATTTATTAAAAAAAAATTAAAATTCATAAATTTATTAATTATTTTAATTTATTTTAATTACAAATCATTATATAAAATTTATGCCATTAAATGTTTTTCAAATTTATTTTTAAATTTTATAAAAGTAAATGTATTGAATTTATATTATTCAATTTTTTATCAATTTCAGAGATTTTATAGAAATTAATAGTTTAGTATCTGATGCAAATTATGTTCAACAAAATGCTCAAAGATTAATGCGTGCTATGTTTGAGATTAGTCTCATAGGTATTGGTAGTTCAGCTATCGCGTATACTTCAATGAGATTACTAGAATGGTGTAAAATGTTAGAAAGAAGAATTTGGGACTTTCATCATGTTTTGAGACATTTTTGTTATCCTGCTGTATTCTCTAGTAACTCAGTTGAAAGAAATAATGCGGAGGTAATTTTTTTTTTCTATTTTAATTTTTAGAAGTCGGGTGTTTTGAAAGAATGGGGTATTAAAATCTTTGAGGAAAAAGGTTTAGATTATTGGAGATTAATGGAAATGAATATTGGTGATTTATCAGCAATTTTACGAGTCCCATTTGAGGCTTCAAAAGTTTATAAATATTTAAGAAGGTAAAGGAAAAAAAAAATATATTTTTTCAGAGTTCCAGATTTTGACATAACATTACGTGTACAACCAATAACAAGTACAATTATGAGAATAGTTATTAAAATTAAAACAAAATTTGAATGGTCAGATCATTTTCATGGCAACTCAGAGCTTTTTAGGTATGATACTAAATTATTAATTTTCTTTTTTAAATAGAATTTGGGTTGAAGACCCAAATAGTCAATTATTATTACATGCAGAAGAATTTAATTTGAAAAAACGAGATCAGTAAGTTCGATGCATTCTTTTTATTTCTAAAAATTCTTATCAAGAAATGAATCCATAATATCATTTACAATCCCCCTTTCACAAGATGATGATGCACCAACTCAGTATATTGTTCATGTTATTTCTGATCGGTATGTTATATATAAATTTTTTTTAATTTTTTTTTTAAAATAATTAGTATATCATTTTGTATTTTCTTTTTTTTATAATTTTTTTTTAATTTTCTTTTAATTTAGATGGGTTGGTGTACAATTTCAAGAAGAATTTTCAATTAAGCATTTGATACTACCTGATAGAAGACAAACCCATACGAAGCTTCTTGATCTTCATCCTTTACCAACAAAAGGTTTGATTTATTTAAGATTTTTTTTTTTTTGAATTTTTTTTTTAAATTTTATTTTGAAATTTTTTTTAAAATTTTCTTTATTTTAAATTTTTTTTTATTAAATTTTCAGCGTTTTCTAATAAAAAATTTGAGGCATTATATCCATTTGATTATTTTAATCCAATACAAACACAAGTAAAGATTTTAAAGTTGTATTTGTTTATAGGTCTTCCATACTATGTATCATACTAATTTCAACGTACTTCTTGGAGCTCCAACAGGTACATCATTTAATATTATCTCAATCTTTTAGGTTCGGGTAAAACTATCATGGCTGAACTTGGAATATTCAATTTATTTCAAAATAAACCTGATAGTGTTGTTGTTTATATAGCTCCTATGAAAGCATTAGCAAAAGAACGATTAATTGATTGGTAAGCATTCAATTTAAGTTAGCTACTTCACAGGCAAGAAAGAATAGAAAAAAATCTAGGTTTCAAAGTTGTTGAGCTAACAGGAGATTCTACTCCGGATATAGAAGCATTAGAAACAGCTTCAATTGTAATTACAACTCCAGAAAAATGGGATGGTGTATCTCGTAATTGGCGTAATCGTAATTATGTTCGAAAAGTTGGTCTTATTATTATTGATGAGGTTCATTTATTGGGAATGGATAGAGGTAAAAAAGTATAGATAAAAAAAAAATAAAAAGTATATTTTTTTATAATTATTTTTAAAAATAATTTTTTAATCTTAAAAAAATTTGAAAATTTTTTTATTTTTTTTATTTTTTTTTATTTTTTTTTTTTTTTTTTTTTATTTTTTTTTTAGGCCCTATTTTAGAAGTAATTGTTAGCCGTATGCGATATATAAGTACGATTACTGATTCCTCTGTTCGATTCATTGCTTTATCGACGGCATTGGCAAATGCACATGATATAGCTGATTGGTTGGGTGTTGGAAAAGTTGGATTATTTAATTTTAAGCCATCAGTTCGTCCAGTTCCTTGTGTTGCTCATATATCAGGTAAATAAAAAAAAATTAAAATAGCTTTTAGGTTTTCCGGATAAACATTATTGTCCAAGAATGGCTAGTATGAATAAGCCTGCATATCAAGCTATTAAATCATACAGTCCTAATAAACCAGTTCTTATATTTGTATCATCTAGACGACAGACTCGTCGTACAGCTTTAGATTTAATTGCTCTCTGTAGTATGGATGAAAAGCCGCGACAATTTTTACATGTTGATAATAATACATCATTTGACGAGATTATATCTACTGTTGAAGATGAATCATTAAAAGAGACCTTATCCTTTGGTATAGGCATGCATCACGCAGGTATCCTCCCTATTTCTCCCCTATCTCTTCTTCAGGATTACGTGAGAAGGATAGAAAAGTGAGCGAAGAGTCATTTTTGAAAGGAAGAATACAAATCTTGGTAGCAACTTCTACATTAGCATGGGGAGTCAATCTACCAGCTCATCTAGTGATAATTAAGGTATACTAGATATGTCTCTCGATGGTTGATTAGGGCACAGAGGTGTACGACGCAGCAACGGGTAAATATGTAGATATGCCAATAACTGATGTTCTTCAAATGATGGGTAGAGCTGGGAGGCCTCAGTTTGATAAATCAGCTGTTGCATGCATTTATGTACATGAACCAAAAAAAGATTTCTACAAGCGTTTCATGTACGTATAGAGATTAAATTGTCTCATAATTGATGTATCTGCTCTTAGATACGAACCATTTCCTGTTGAATCATGTCTAATGGATCATCTTGAGGAACACATGAATGCGGAAATATGTGGCGGCACAATCAAATCAAAACAGAGTGCCTTTGATTACATAACTTGGACTTATTTGTTTAGAAGATTAACAGCTAATCCAGCTTACTATAATTCTGCTGTCTCCACTGATGCAGATGATTTCCCGGATTTCACATTTTCCGGAAGGGCATCAACTTATGAGTAAGTCAGGGTGAATGTAATGTAGTGAGAGATTGTATATTGAATGCGCAACATTATTTTGGAGGCATATCACTCACATGACTTTTATCGCAAACTGTCTTTGCAACAAGCATAATCAAGTTTTAAGAATTGTTGCTATTCTGCTGTATCTTAATATGTGTACAGTTATTCTATGTTTGTGCATTAAGAAATGCTCGTGCTTAAAATAATTAGATTAAAGATCTGCAAGTTGGGGTGCAAATAATATCAAACTCACCTTTTCGAAACGATATACTTTTTATGGTGCTATAAGTGTAGACGTTGTACTTGTTTCTCAGTGTCATGTGAAGACGTGCGATAATGTTTTGTATCTAATATTTGCAGTCAATCAGATATAATGAAGCGGCAAAGAGAGCAAATTGCTACATTTGTCGATGTTTTACTTGACAGAACATTTGAAAATCTTGTTCAAGCAGGTTGCTTAGAAATAAAGCAGTCAGATATATTAAATTATGAAACTGATCCAAATGAAAGAATTGAAATAAAAAAACTTATGAAAAAAAATTTATTATTAGAATTAAGACCAACAAATTTGGGTTTTGTTGCTTGCAATTATTATATTTCAATAAAGTCAGTTTCCATGTACCAAAAACTAATTTCTCGTCAAAAATCATTAACATGGTTGGATATTTTAAAAATGCTTTGTGATAGTACCGAATATGCAGAACTACCGGTTAGGTGAGTAAAACAAATAAAATTATTATTATTAATTATTATTATTATTAATTATTATTATTATTATTAATTATTATTATTATTTTGATTTTTCAGACATAATGAAGATAAAATAAATGCTTCATTAGCAGAATCATGTCCATTAAGTGTTGATAAATTTTCATATAGTTCACCACACATAAAAGCTCATTTGTTATTACAATGTCATTTTTTTGGAATTGATTTACCAATTTGTGATTATATATTGGATTTAAAATCAATATTAGATCAATCAATACGTATAATTCAAGCTATTACTGAAGTTTGTTATTTAGAAGGAAAATTTTTATCTGCACAAAATTGTAATATATTATTACAAAGCTTATTACAGGTATTCTTTATTTTAAAAAATAATTTTATTTCTAAATAGGGATCTCATCTTTATCGAACTTCTTTATATACAATCCCTCATATCAATTATCATTCAATTCAAAATCTTGCTTTAAATAAAATAACTTCACTATATCAGGTAAATTTTTTTTTTTCAAAAAATTCTTTTTTTTATATTTTCACTAAAATCTTTGATACATATTTTATTTCTTCGTCTTTTTAGTTAATTGAGATGCCTTATGAATCTGTACGTTCAGCTTTGAGTTCCGTTATGTCTTCTAATAACTTGAATAATGCTTTACGTGTTATAAATAATCTTCCAAAACTTCGTATTGAAGTTTCATTATTCACAAGAATTGAAAATCAAAAATGGCAGCCTATTGAATGTTCTTCTAAAGAAAAAAAAATATATACAATCGATAGGGGCTGTGAAATTAAGCTTAACATTAACATGACGTATAAAAATATACCATCTCAATATGCTCATACTCCTAAATTTTCTAAGAAGAAAACTTTTGGTTGGTGGTGTTTATTAGGAGACTCTCAGGTGAAACTTTTTTAAAAAAATCAATTTTCATTCAGTCAGATGAGTTTATTGGTATGCGAAAAATTGGGACATTCAAACTTATTGGAGATTATCAAAAAAATTATATACAATTTATGTGAGTTTTATAATTTAAATTTTTATAAATTTAAAATTATTTTTTTTAGATTTAGAGCACCCGATTCAGCACCTAATGAGACAGCAATACTTTCACTCATCGTTTGCTCCGATTCTTACTTTGGATTGGATCAACAGGTATTTATTATATATGTTAGATGTCTCTTTAACAAAATATTGACATAGAGAGAAATTAAAGCCGCAGTAATCATAAAGTTTATGAATAAATTGTAATTTATTTACGTTACATTCAGATCGATCTTCATATGAATATCATAGAAACAGGTCCCTAGATCTGTTCTGTCCCGATACGTGTACAAAGTTGCACCAATTATGGTGGACTCTGTGATAAGGAATTTTTTCAACGAAAATTTGCAAACTTTTTTTGAGCGTGAGTATAAATAAATTTAAAGACTCGTTATAGCTCTAGACAAAGGGGCTTTGCAGCTATCTTTTTCTGATGGTATACTTTTAAAAAATCTCCAATTAAAACCAAAAGGATTGAATGCTCATCTTGCGGTAATTAGCACAAAATCTGCATAAGCAGTAACAAAATTTTTATATAGTAATAAAAGTGCTAGCTGCTGCCTAGTTGTAATTATACCAAACAATAAACTCACGAAAAAATAAAAATGAAAAATATTTTAATCAACAGCAACAAGGCGTGGATGTACGCGTGGACGGAGGTCGTGTGGGTACTCTGCAATTACAATACACCGCACTAACTGGCGCAGTGTCAGTACGTTACACAAATTTTTCATTTATTCTTTCATCGTATGTCAGCTTCAAATGCAAGATGTAGATATTCGTGTACGTCCTCACGCAATTAAGATGATGGGTAAAGCAATTGTCAAAGGTATTAATGAATGGATAAACAAGCCCTGTGAATTTCCTCTACCTATACCTTCTGAACCTATTTATTATTACCCCGATGAAGATGATCCAAATGATTACTTATGTCAAGATACAACAACTGATTTTGGTTGTGGTGGAATAAGAAGAAGGAGAAAACGGCAATTGCCATCTAGTGGATTAGTATGCAATATGTGCATATATTTTTTCCTTTCAGAGAATTTTACCAGGAACGCTTCCCCCACCTAGGATGGGGCGTCAAGCCTCCAATATAAATCCTATCAATCTCCCATATTGTCCTCATTGTGAAGCAGAAGTAAAGAAAAAAATTATTCTTGAAGAAAGGAATCGATTTCTCTCCTTACATAATAATAATAATATAAAATCGAATTCTTGCTCTCCGGAACAACAACGTTCGTCAGTTTGGATTTTTCCTCCTGACTACATTGAACGCTCAAATTATGATAGATCTTCCTTGCCGCCGCAATGTCTCAATAAGAGAAAAACCGAAGTATTGAGTATGAATTTAAGAAAAGATACTCGAGTTGAAACAGCTATGCCTTCATCGCAGCATACGAAAAAAGATTTGCGATCTCATGGTCATACTTTACATCAGCCCACAGCAGTAACAGGTCAAAATTTGAATCTCTCTAAGCCACATCACAATCAGAGCCAAAACATTTTAGAGCGTAATCGTTATCGAAACCAGATTATGTCATCAAATGGTAATTCTTATGCAGTACACGGACCAGTGCCTTATGATAGAAAAAATTTGACTAATTTTGCAGCACCATTAAATGGATTATGTCCCGTTACTGTGACTGGGACACATAAAGTTCCTATAATTCAAAAAAATATATACAAGTGTCAATGAGTCAAGAACCTAAAAAAACATCTGAAATTGATGCTGCAAGAATTTTGACAGAAATTGACAAAGAGCTGAAACGAAGACAATTACTTCATAATAGTACGATAATTTTCTCAAAGTTATGAATAGTTTCACATTGAAGTTGTACTGTTTCGCAAACTTTCTACTGATTGCTTCACAATATATAATATGCATACTGTTTCAGAAATGATCAAAAGAATACAAGCAGCAAAAGAAGGAGCCGCACGGTATGAATATATTCTATCGAAATTTATAGCCAGAGCATTGAATGAAACTGGATTCAAAGAAAATGTTATTGAAACATAAATAATTGATAACTTATCGTAACATTTTAAATGGTCGTTTGGCCTGAACCAGGTACAATGGTTTCTAGATGGATGCAAGCAACAACGACAGTTTTTTGTCTGTTAAGTGTGCTATCAACAAAAGTAGAGGAGTTCCAAAATCAAAAAGATGTTATTGCTCGGTTAAAAATACAAAATGAAAAAAAGGCAACTTTGTATTCAGGGTAGAGATATAATTTTATATAAAGAATTATATGATAGATTATTGGAGGATAGTATTGAAAAGGCCTGGTGGGATGTTGTTTTTATTTTAATAGAATATGCAAAACAAGAAGGTAAAGAAAACGAAAAACGAATTTCCTGTTTAGATATTGATATTAGAGCGCGAGTACAAAGATCCATAAATAATTTGAATCAACAAATAAAATTGATATTAGCATCATTAGAAGATAATTCAATAGAAAACAATAAACTTCAAAAGTATATTTTAAATGTTTTAGAATACTTTTTCCAGATTATCCCCAGCTTTTCAATGGACTGAATCTGAACAAAATGTTTATCTTCAAGTTAAACTTGCATATAGATGGAGTAGTCCAGGTAGAAAAAATAATTATAATCAATAAACAGGCTCTCTTTCTGTTGAAAATCAAAATATTACAATTGAAGAAAAACGATTATTTTTTTCGGGAGTTGGGACGCATTCAGATATAAGAAAACATTATGAATTAGATATACCTCTGATTGATTCAATAATACCTAGTGAAAGTGAATGGAATTGGGGTGGTGTTGGGAAAATGATGTTAGTTTATTAATTCTAATTTTTAATAATAACAGGTTTGTTTTACGGAAAAGAAATCAAGGACTTTGGAATATTTTGAGTGACGTAAGTTTTCAAGAAAAAATTATTTTTAACAGGTAAAAATATCAAATATGCATACATGGTTTGAAATGAAAGAACGTATTGATGCAATTAAAAATGAAATAAATAATACAAAAGTTTCTAGTCCCAATGATACGGATATACAAAATAAATCATTTAATGCAAAAAAATCATTAGACCAACAACATAATCAAGAGCTTTAAATTGTTCTATCTATTAAATTTTTTTAAAAGACAAAAAATTATTCGTTCTAAATATTACGATTATTTTAAAATTTTTATTTATACATGCAAAAATAAATCAATTTTACGCACTATTTTCGGAATGATCAAGAAATTGACATTACAGTCTCAATCGCTTCTGACATCTAAAAATTTTTGTTTTTTTCTTTTTTTTCTTACAACTTTCATCTGTGCTTTAATTTTTGCGACTTTTTTACGCCAATGGCTTAAACGACTATTAAAAAAAAAAAATTAAAATATTTTTTTACCATTCAAAAAATTCTTCTTTTTTATCCAAAAAACTTATAGCTGCTTCAAGAGTTAATTCTAAATAAAATCCAAAACTTGTTTCAATATAAATTTTTGAAGAATCTGGACTATTTAAATAATATTTTTTTCTTAAGATTACATTTCAGTATAGACATATATTTCGGCACCAAGATTAATTAAAGTTTCAATTTGTTTATTTTTAATTGTTATTAAATTTTCTTTTAATTTAAATCTTAATGAAAAATTAAAAAAAAAAAACTTACAAGTCAATATATTTTGAATAAGTTAATTCTAATTGATTAATTGCAATTTTTAAATCGTTTTCTAATGTTGTGTCTAAGAAATCTTCATATTGTTTAATTGTTGTATCTATTGATTTATTATTTATTTTGTCAACTTCATTTTTTATCGGTGTCATATGCGCCTCCTCTAAGACCACAGAAAAACATGACTAATTTAAAAGGTATGATAAAATGTTTAACTTAAATTCGATAAACGGGAAATCGCAACATCTCCTGCAGCTATAAGGCCTTGATTTATCCAAACTTTATATATCTCTGTAACTCCCTAACAAAAAAATTTTAAAGAAATAATCTTACTTTATAAAATGTATTGAAATTTTCTGTACGAATAAATTCTTCTATTAATATTTTTATTTTTGTTGTTTGTGAAGGATCTTGTGATGATATTGGTATTTCAAGATGATTATAAATTGCTAATCAAAATAACATAAATGAAATTATTTATTACCACTAAGTAACATCATTGTCCATAATAGAGAAGCACAAAATAAAATTGGGAATCGAAAAAATATTGAATTATTTTGTTCTCTTGATTCTTCACGATATCTATTCAAATAATAATCTTATTTCTAATAAACATACTTTTGATTATAAAAGGCAGCATAGGATGTTAATATAAATGGGACTTGGGAAACAAGAATTGGGATTGGCTTAAATGTTACTTGAAGTAATAAATTTCTATGAAATTTTTACGTACTATCCGTTATGGCTAATTGCAAATCTTTTTTTGTTGAAAAACGAGATAATATTACAATTAATATTTCACCAGCAAATGAACTCCCGATACACCATCTGCAATCAATTTATTTAGATTCATAATTAAAGTATAAATCATATTTCTTTTTATTTATTTATTTTTGTTTAAATAATTTTAGTTAATTTTATTAAATAAATAAATAATAAATTTTATTAAATAAATTATTGATTAAATTAATCGTCAAATCAGTTATTGAATAATTGATAAAATTATTATTATAACTAAGAATTTATTCATTAAATAATTTAATTAATAAAAAAATTATTATTAATTAAATAATTTAATATATAGATTAATTTATCTGATTCAAAAAAAAAATAGGAGAATTGACGAACCGTGCACTAGTTTGTTTAAGGCCAATGGAAAAACAGAGATAAATAGCTGTAGCTCGAGCCAATGCTCTAGCAACTAGTAATAACCATTCGAAACTTGTTTTTTCAAGAACTGTATCCAGAGCACGTATTGCAATAAATTCATAATAAGCTGCTACGCAATAAGCACCTATCCATCGAGCTAGTTGCCATTCTCTTACACTTAGCCCGCGTTTTCTTTCCCATCCTAGCTACATGAAAAAGATATATATATATTCTGTTATACTTACAAAATAACTTGGAGAACAATTAGCTTGAGCAACGTAAGACGGCATTTTGCACAAATCTATAAGGTGCCCTAGCAAAAAACCACCACAACTAGAAAACCAAAGAAACCATTGAGCATCTCTGTTTAAGTATAAGTGATGAAGAGCCGCAAGAGGCCCAAACAGGAACCATAGGCCGTATGACACGTATAGTGATCTGGCCATATATTCATTCGACAACAGCTACCACTCAAATTGTGGCTACGTTTGCTAGAATTCTCCGTTGACCTGCATGCAAATAACAATACTCGGCACACTTTGAAGCGGCAGCAACTGTACCTGGAAAAATATACTACTCATTGATAATGACGTCAAAGCTCTACCATTTTCTATCTTGGCAAATCATCAAAATTCTTGCAATGTTATTAAAACCGCAAGAATCCGTGACCTAACTTGAATGCATGCCTTAAGTTTTTGTATATATTATAAATAATTACTTCTAGGATTAAAAAGCTTTTATGATGCCTCAAAGTGAACAACATTTTATTGCACGGATAATAATTTAAGCATACAAGCACGCCATTGCTGTTCTTCGTAGTGTTACACAGTTTTCAGGCTCTGCAATTAAAGAAGTCAGAAATGCTGCGCGTATAGAACGCTGAAAAAATATACCGCGAAATTTTGACCAACATGTCTGTTGCGGAACGATTAGAACAGACTGTGATTAATGCAATGATGTACGGTTGGTGCGCGCAGTGCAATAGTAAACGAATTTTGCTCTTTGTGCGATAACTAAAAAATGCTGTGAATCGTAATGATCAGGATAAATCGATTTGAAAAAATAAGATAGAAAGATGACGCATAAAAGTTCAAATCAACAAGTGATTACTGTGGTGTTATAAGATGCTCTTTTGCCGCCTTTGAAAAATAGCAATTGTTTTTGCAGAATACTTACATTCCGGAGCGCGATAATATTCTGCTTGACGTCTCCCTTAAAAATAGAGGTGCCTTAAGAAATTGAAACACATAAAGTAAGCCTACCCGCAACTATGACATTTGCGCCATTTACAGCTGCAATCTATATTTATGAAAGATTATAACTATCATACCTTTGTTGTTTCGATATTTAGTCCTCCATCTACTTGGATATTCAATTTCGGATAACGTTCTCTTGCTTCTTTGACTTTGCACATCATATCATTCATAAATGATTGACCGCCAAATCCAGGTTCTACAGTCATCACTAACAAAGTGTGGAACAGCCCTATATGAGAAAGTTTCAATGTCGCAAATCTCACCAGAATCAAGTGCATGTATTAATGTGCTTAGCGGCGTTTGGGGTTTTAAGCTTATAGCTGGAAGCATTCCCTGTGCTTTTATTTTATTCGCTAAATCTATTGCTAAGTTGCAATCGGAATTTACGGCTTCTATATGGAATGTATATTGATCACATCCTGCGCTTGCGAAATCTGAAATCCATTGCTCAGGATTGGATACCATTAAATGGCAATCAAAGAATGCTTTGCCCTTTGGAATATGTTTTCTCAACCATTTTATATTTGTCGCTCCAAATGTTATATTGGGAACAAAATGTCTGTGAAGAAAGTAGTGTACTCCCGCTTACCCATCCTAATAATAATTATAATTTTATTTATTAGTTTTACCATGATGTCAAGATGCAACCAGTCAGCACCATTTTTAAGCAACATTTGTGACTCTGTCGCCAGACATGCAAGATCCGAAGCCAAAAGACTTGGAGCAATTAAACATGACATCTGATTTTTATAAAATCAGAGAAATCGATACCTTTTCTTTTTGACAAAATAAAATTGTAAATCTTGAGAATTCTGATGCGACTGTCAGATCAGACTTCACAGTCACATCATAAGATCAATACTATGTACATCTTTCCGTGGTTTTAAGTTCCGTCGTTATTCAAGAATAATGCACACTCCAAATAGAGCTTTTGCTCAGATTGAGTTATTTTCCAAATAGAATTAATCCTATAGTCCATTTAGTGAAATTACATTCTAAACAGTTATTTTCGAAATAGAGCCACATATTCAGATGGAATTGCTATTCAAGTAGATTCGCATCTCAGTCACTCTACAATTGTGATGGACTAATATTTGTTAATTTATGAAAAAAAACTATAAAAAATTTAGAAAAATCATTCGAACAAACAACTACTTATTTACAAGACCTGAGTAGCGATAAGAAAATTTTAAAAAGAAAAATCCAATTAGACGAAATACTGATCCTAAAATGCCCAATATCATTGCCATTTGATGTAATGTAAAGCTCGTATTAAAACCCATACCATAAAGAATAAATTCATTCGGGATATCTCCGAATTGTTCATTTGATGGAAATGTATTTGACATCAAACTTAACCAGCCATAACGATGGATAGAGACATATCTAAGCCAAAGTAACCAGCCCGGAATGTCGTTGTCATTTCTCATTATAAAGCCCGCTAAAATCAACCAACTTAGCAACATCAGTGGTGCAATTAGTAAAGCAACTTCGGTTGTTGGAACTGCTGCTGAGACCATATAACAAAAACCAAAACAAGCGAAACATATTACCAAAGAAATTTCCAAATAACCAACATATTGACGAAAAGTTGGAACAACACCTGACATTATCCCCCAGGTACTCGTTAAGATAATTGCTGGTACAAGCTGAAAAGGTGTATCAGCTAGGTTCTTCCCTACAAAAAAAGATAGAGAATTATACGAACCATTTGCAGTCTCTCGATTAAATAAAATGCGATCTTTATGGAATGTCAATAATGAGTAGAAACAAAAAAAGCTGAGAGCTGCGACGGCTGAAAACAAAGATCCTGTAGCTTGCAGTGCCATCCAAGCAGAGACAATTAATCTAGGGAGCTCGAAACCCCCTAGAAACATAGCGGTGTTTATAATTGTTATACATATGGGTGAGCTGCACTGATAGCTTATTCTATAGTGAGCATCATTTCCTATCGTCGATTGAGCATCATCACTCCTAGTTGAGTCACTGGCTGTTGTAGAGGCTGTCACGATCAAATCAGATGCTAATACTAAAGCCGGTGTCGGCGTAGTCGTATCTGTGGGATAAAAATTAGTCTTCTTGTCCGTTATGGGTTTGAAGGGCTTATTGAGAAATACCCATTCATAAAGTTCCATAAGTAGTCGTTTCATTTCCTCGATGCGATTAAACTTATCTAACTTTCTTAAGTCTCCATTAGTTTTGGGACTAATCAATGCAGCTAGAGCCTCAGGTAAAGTAGATCCAGCCATCATTCCTTCAATTATAGATATTGATTTCCTCCATTCTATTCTAGCAGCTGCAGAATAATCAATCGGACGTTCAGCAATTCTAATCTTTTCGATTGAAATACACTGTTGTTCTGTTAAAAAATCACTTCTTTCCTTCGATTTACTTTTAGTTTCACTATTATTGGTGGTGGTCGTGATCATTTCAGTAGCCATTGTAGTTGTCGTCAAGTCTGGATCAATAAATGGCGAACTAGTAGTTTGAGGGCAGATGTTCATATTTGGCAAATCTTCTTCCCGCACAGGTGGTCTTGGTTCTTCGAGGTATTCTTCATGTGGTGTTGAATTCAATGATAAAGCATCAAGTAAAGCTGTAGAACCTGGATACATGCTAGCACCTATTCGTAAAATTTTTTCCAACCCTCCATCAAATTTTGGTAAATCAGGCAATGGTATACATTCTTGAATAGTTCTAAATAGCCACATATTTTCAGCCAATAAACATGCATAAACATGAATTGTTGTTTTCTTGAACCAACATTCCCAAGTTAGAGACCAATCTCTTCTTGTTGCAAACCATTCAGATACCTGTAAAATATTTGTAATGTCTTCAAAAACTTCATGAGCATTCAACAAATTTTCCATGATCATACTTAATGAGGTATGATTATGATTTTCGTAATCTTCATATTCTGAGAATTTTCCTTCTTCTGCATTTACTTTTTGTGGATAATCAAAATTTGTATTTGAGGCAAGATTTCTATGCATACATCTAAATGCTTTACGAAATATTCTATAATAAATTCCATCTTCATACATAAGTATGTCAATTATAGAATTACTATTTTTATTATTATAATTATTATCAATATTCGTAATATTATTATTATCAATATTCGTAATATTATTATTATCAATATTCGTAATATTATTTATAGATCAAAAAATAGTCTATACCAATCATTGTTTTTTTCACTACCATTTACTAATATTTCTGAAGCATTAGTCGGTATAATCCATCTCTCTTTACTTAGCATACTTAGTGGAAAATCAGCTGGACGTTCACTTGGTAGTAGTGCAGTTAATCGCCACATTGTTAAACCCATGAAGATTCCTAAAGAGGTTTACAATTATGATTACATTATTGGATATATTTAGAATTGGACTTAAACAAAATTAGCAGAAAAAAAAAAAATAAGCTTTATAAAATAAACTAAAAATAAAAACTGTAAAATAAGATACAAATGATTAATGGAACAAAACTAGGAAAGAAAAATTAAAAAATATGAGCCAAGTAAAAAAAAAAAAATAAATGAAAAGTATATTAAGAATCAAACAGAAACTCAATTAAAAATATCGTTAAAATATGAAATATGTAAAAAAAAAAAAATTAAAAATCAGAGATAATTAAGATTTCGAATAAGAAGAATGAAAATTATATAAAGTGAAATTTAAAATATTAAATTAAAATTTTGAAACAATAAAATTTAAAATTAAAAAATATAATGGAAGACTATACCTTGTATGAGCGCTAAAAATACGGGTACCCAGCAAAGAGAGCTTCTCATAGTATTAACTGTAAATCGCTATGAATAAAATTTTGAGAAAATTTTACTTACCTTGTATAAAATATATGTGTCTGTAATTGTAGAAGTTGAAATACAACTTTTTTCACTTTCTTTTACTGATTTAAGTTTTGTTTTCGTGGATTTGTTTGAGGCAACTTCTAATTCTTGATTTATTGAAGCCGAAATATTTGTACTTTCAAAAACCGTAGGCCAAGCGTTAAGAGGTATTGATTCTTCTTAAACTATTTATGGAAAAAAAAAAGCTGTATGCTTACCGTATGCATTTTGAGAATAATTTGTTTCTTCTGATTGATTTGCGATCTCTTCAAATACGAAATCGGTAAAACAATAATTGCGCGGAATATTTATTTTCAGAACAGTTGAAAAATAATCAACAGCCATATATGGAGATCCACAAAAAAGAGTGCGACCTTTATTAAGAACAAGTATGTCATCCAAAATGTTGAGACTCTAAGAAAGACAAATTAAATAATAAGAATAGCATACAGAAGAATTTGGTTGATACATGGAAAGTATTATAGTACGACGTTCAGTTAGTGCTATATTTTTCAATAGATCAATTATTTCTGTCGCTTGTGTACTATCTAAACCACGTGTTGGTTTATCTAAAATTAGTATAGGTTTTGATGGATCTAGAAGTTCAATGGCAATTGCTAATCGTCGCCGTTCCCCTATGTAAAAAAGATAAAAAAAATTGAAAAATTATATACCTGAACTAAGGCCTTTTTTATTTTGATCGCCAACATAAACATTTCTACATTGATTTAATTTCAATTTATCGATCACCCAATTTATAGAATTTAATTGATTAATTTTATTAATTTTTGGTAGTTTTAAGTAAGAAAAACATAATAATGTTTCAAAAACAGTCATATTAGGCAACATATGATCATCAGCTGCATTTATAAAAGAAAACGAAACATTTTGCGTAAATTTAGAACATAATTCAGTTTTTTTTTTCGATTTATCTGCCGTAAGATTTATTTCTTGATTGAAATTTCGATTAAATTCATCATTTACTTGTAAATTAATATAAGATGATGTTGTTGTTGTTGTTGTTATTTCATTAGGAACTGCATCTATTAAGCCATTTAATAATCTAGAATCGAGACGTCCTCCAATAGCGTTAATTAAAGTTGAACGACCTGATCCAACGGGTCCTATTATCCCGAATAATTTACCAGGCTTAGCCAACAATGAAACCTTATCAATAATTTTAAAGCTGTCATTTTTTTTAAATAAATTTTGTGATTTATATACATCTAAATCTTTAACCAATAATGTGTATTCCTGAAATCTCATTGCATACAAAAAAATTTTATTGGTTCAAAGATTTTAAATTCATCAATATCAAATATGTAAAGTCATTTACTGTGTACCACATGCAAGATTTCTTTTATGAGTTAAAAATTATATTTTAAAAAATTTTAAAAAAAGTGTGATTCAAAATATATAATTTTTTTTATTATTATAAAAAAAAAAAAAAAAAATTTTCAAATCATATTATTATTTTGAAAAACATGAACTCAAAGTAAAAAATAATTGTTCTAAACTCCAAAATGGTGGTTTTTCTAGACGTTTTTTTTTTTTAAAATTATCAATTTTAAGATCTGAATTCTCATTTAAAAATTCAGCCCCTTCATATATAAAACCAGGAACTGTTTGTTGTGGGGCATATGGCCAACAATTAAATGAATTTGGAATAGGTGGTGGATTATGAGGATTAATAGCCAAATCATTACCATCAAAAATTGTAGGTGATTCTTTTATTAATTTATTTTGCTTTGTATTTAATAATAATTCATTATTATTATTATTATTATTATTATTATTATTATGATATTGTTCCAGGAAGTGGTAATATACCCATTAAATAAGCAGGATGTAATCCTGCTTGAGCCATAGGTGATTGAAAGTCTAATAAGTTTTCGTTTATTAAATTAGCTTCATATGATACTTTTTTTTCTATTTAAAAAAAATTTTTATTTTTTTTACTTACTTTCAAAATCTTTTGTATCATTTATTTTGTTTTCATTTTTTAAAATTTTTGTTTTTTTTTTTTTGGAGGATACTTTTTCTACTTCAATTTTTTTATTGTCATTATTTATATTCATTTTTAATATATTTAAAGTTAATTTATTATTTATTGAAATGTGGATGTCATTTTATAAGTGGCTTAAAAGATCCAATATAAAAATATATTTAAAAAAAAAAATATATTTAAAAAATTAAGCTAATAAAAATTAAGACATCAAACATTGTTATTATGTATAGAATAAAATTTTTAGAATAATTTAATTCGTGAAAATAATTTATGTTTTAATGATTATTTAATTTGCAATTCAGTCACAATTATCTGTTTTTTTTTGTCATAAAATGCTGTTAAAATATAATCATAATTTTAAAAAATTATATTATAAAAAAATTATATTAAATTATATTCGTCATTATAATTGTACAATACATTTTTATGAAAAAAGTCAAAATGATCCTCCGTTTGATTTAAATAAAAAAAATTATCAAAACTTATCTGAAAACCAAAAATTAACTCCAGAAGAAATTAAAGAAGCACTTAATGCTGCAGAAAAGGCCAAAAAAGCTGAAGAAATGTGGGACACATTTGTACCTGATCGTAAAATTGGAATTTCAAGTCCAATTTTTTGGATTTTATTATTTATAACATTTTTTTTGCATCAAATCAATAATAATAAATATAAAATTAAAACAAATCAAGAATCACGTGAAGCACAATTACGTCAAGATGCAATAAAAAAACAAGAGGATAGAAAAGATATATCAAATCATGATCAAGAAATATTATTTGATTAACTAAATATTGGAAAAAAACAACCAGATTTCTCGGTGTATATAGCTGTATCATTATAACGCCTAACAAAAAGAAAAAAATTTTTTTTTTTCATATTTACTTTCTTCGATCCAAATTATTTATTTTTTCCATGTCATCTTTAATTAATTCAAAATCAAAAATATTTAAATTTTCTTCAATATGATTTTTTGACATACTTTTTGGAATAGTTATTAAATTTGGTGAATATTGTAATATCCATCTCAATATAATCTAAAAAAAAAAATTAAAAAAAAAAAAAAATTAATTTTGAAAAAAACATACTTGTGGTACACTTTTTTTATATTTTTTTGAAATTGATAATAAAATTGGATCTGATAATACTTGTTCATCATTTATTGAAGACATTCCAATTTCAATATACGATTGACCACCTAAAATATTTTAATTTATTATAAATTTATTTTTTATAATAAATATCATTTAATTTAAAAATTTTTTTTTTTTTCAATTCATTATTTTTATTTATGAAAATAATTTCCCATAAAACTTTTTTTGTATATTTATATAATATCAACTATATTTAAATATTTTATATAAATATGTCGTAAAATTGATATATTTTTATAAAATTATTATATCCGTATTAATTTCTTAATTTTATATAATTATTAGATTGTATCTATCCTACATGTTGTTACAATACTTTTTTTTTAATATTTAGTTTTGTATGGAACAATTTAATATAATTTTTTTATCATTATTTTTTTTAATAAAATTTATGCTTACCAAAAGGTGAATATGAAGTTACCGAAATATTATTTAAATTACAAAATTTAATCATATTTTTTTGCTGTAAATATGGATGTAATTCAATCTAAAAAAAAAAAAAAAAAAAAAAAAAAATAAATTTACTTGATTAGTGCATGGTAAAATTTTAGCATAAGTCATAAGATCTTGTAATAATTGTAGATCAAAATTTGATACACCAATATTTTTCACAAGACCTTCATCTACAAGTTTTTCCATTGCTTTCCATGTTTCGCTTAATGGTATTTTTATTGGTACAACTTTTTTTTCTTCATCATTAAAAAAATCAGCTGGATATCTAAAAAAAAAAATTTTTTTTAAACTAACATACTTTACTGATGGTGGTACATATTTAAGAGGAACTGGAAAATGTATTAAATAAAGATCTAAATAATCAAGTTCCAAATCATTTAATGTTCTTCTACTTGCTTCTGCTACATGTTCTGGTGCATGATCTGTATTCCATCTATATAGAAAAAAAAATTTTTTTAATTTAAAAGTTTTAAAAATTTTTTTATAAAAATTTGTATTTATGTTTTTTAAACTGACAGTTTTGAGGTTATCCATAATTGATTTCTAGTTACAATTTTATGATTAATTGCATCCTTAATAGCTTCACCAACAAACTTTTCAGTTCCATATTGAGCAGCACAATCTATATGTCTATATCCCGATTTAATTGCATGATAAACGAGAGACTTAACAGAATCTCCTGATGGAATTTTCCATGTCCCAAATCCAATTCTTGGTATTTCTGCATCATTTTTTGAATTTAATTTATATGTTGAAGATATCATATTAATGTTTGTAGGTTACAAAAATTTGCATGCAAAATTAAAATTTCAAAAATTCAGATATGTATTTAGACATATTGGTACCATGATCTTTATCAAAAAATGTGTGTCCACCAGAATTTAAAATTTTTTTTTCTGTTTGACATGATGCATACTCAGAAATATCAGATGCATCTTTAACTGGTATCATTGAATCATCAATTGCATGTAAAACTAAAAAGCTTTTACATTTCATATCTTTCAGAAAATTTTTTAAATCTAATGTTATTCGTTTTTCTAAACATTTTGGTGTTACCTAAAAAAATTGAGAAGATTTCTTTATCTTACTTTACGATCTAAATCTTGACGATCTTTAATATATATATTTTTACCGTTATTTATCATATTCATGGCTTCAGGTGATATATGTGATTCAAGTCCTTCTTTTAAATTAAATCTACCGGCTAAAGAAACAACATATGGTACATCACCATATATTGCAGAATACATAATAACTGTAGCTGATGCTCTTGAATGTCCCAAAATCATTTTAACCTTATAATTTCTTTCTTTTAAATATGACGTAACTTGTTTTAAATTCTCTACCTCATCATCGTAACCACCTAAAGACCAATCATTAAAACCTTCTGATTCTCCATTTCCCAGGAAATCAAAGGTTACAACTGCATCTACAACTTTTGATTGCAATAATTCATTCTCTATATACCAAAATGTTTTAACATTTTTACTGCTAAATAAACCATGACATAGAATTGCGGTATTATATTCTGAATTTAAAATATCATCTCTTTCATTTATATTTGCAGCTAGTTTATAAGGCCCTATTGGAGGTAATCGTTTTCTTTTTTGTATACATATTATTTCACTCATTACTGATTATATTAGGTTTACCACAAATTTTGTTATAATTTTAAAAAATTATGAAAAAAAAAAAAAATAGAGTAAATAATTTTAAAAGCCTTCTTTCAAAACTTTTATTGAAATTCATAATTTTAAAAAATGTTTTTTAAAAAATATAAAATTCAATGTATTATAGCTCAAACGTACACATAAAAGGAAACAAAGAAAATTTATAATAATTAAAGAAAATTATTAAAAATAAAAAAAAAAAAAATTGCCCATTTAACCAACTTATTTTTATACAGTTTTTTTTCTTAAATAATAAAATAAATTTATATTATACCTATATAAGAATAACTGTGACTTTTTTTTTTCGATGGAAAAGCAAATTGAAGAATATCGAAATTTACAAAAAGAAAAATATTTAACACAAAAAATATTGAAAGAAAAATCAGATCTTTTGAATAATTCTGGTGGTAGAAATATGTCAAGCATTGAAAGTGTTACAAGCAGTTTAACAAATGAAGATACTAAAAGTTTAAAAAGAAAAAGAAATAATGATGAGGATATTATTATGTTAGAACCAGAAAATACTTCAATCAAAAAATTACCACGTATTATTGAAAGTATGAAATTTTTTTTGAAATTTAACGCTTAGTTAGGAGATACAAGAATTGCATATCTATTAGTGAGTAATTATTAATATTATTTAAATTTTTTAAAATATAATAATTTTAAATTAATATAAATTAAATACGGTCGTAAAAATAAGTATATAAATAATTATTGTAATAATATAAATAATTATTTTAATTATTTTTAATAAGAATAAATAAAAAACATGTATAATAATTATAAAAATGATAAATTCAAATAATAATTATCAATATTAATTTTTAAAATTAATATAATTTATGTAGGGTTTAAAAATTGATAAGAATATAAATAATAAGAATGTAATAAGTAAATTAGGATTAATAGATATAAATAATTATCAATAAATGTATTTAGTAATTATTAAGCACATATTATGATTAATAAATTAAAATATCAATTGTTAATGAAAATAAAATAATAACTGATATTATAAATATAAATAATAATTATTATATATAAAAATTAATAAATTAAATATTATAAATATAAAATTATAAATAATAATTTTAAAATAATAATAATTTATATTATATATAAAAATTAATAAATTAAATATTATAAATATAAAATTATAAATAATAATTTAAAAATATAAATAATAATTATTATATATAAAAATTAATAAAATAATAATTTAAAAATATAAATAATAATTATAATTTAAAATAAAAATCTGAATATAATTTTGATAGGGTCATAGTAATTGTCTAAATGAGAATACTGAGAATTCAATAGGAGAATGTTATGAGAAACCATTCCCAAAAAACTTAGAATCTGATATTAGACTTCTAACCTGGTAATTGATTTTTTAAAATTATTATTTTAGGAATATAGATGGTTTGAGTGAATCTCAATTATTTAAACGTACATTATCTGTTATACAGACAATAAAAATTATGGATCCTGATGTAATTTTTTTGCAAGAAATCATTGAGACAAGTTTTGTAAGATTTAAAATGAATTATTTTTTTTTAGATTATTTTGGGTAAACATCTTTCTGAAATTTATTATATAATCTGTCCTGAAAGCAATAAGTTAGTGAAATAGATATTTATCATGACAGTAATCAATCGCTGCCGTATTATTTTTGTATTATGATGCTTTCAAAAAAAGTTTGGCACCCGCCTGGTTAGATGATTATAAAAATTATTAAAATAATTTTAGTCCCTAAAACATTTTGGTTTGAAAATTCGGAAATGGGTCGACATGTTATTCATGTAGAATGCAATTTAATAATTAATTTGCAAAAAGTAAGAATCAAAATAAAAAAAAAATAATCAAGGATAATAATTCATTTGAATTAATGACATCTCATTTAGAGAGCACTAAAGAATGGTAAGTTTTGTGCATAATATAAATTCAGTTCAACTGAACGACAAAATCAGCTTAAATCTTGTTTAGAGCACATGTTGAGGTAACATTAAAATTTTTTTAAAATTTTTAAGATCGAATATTGATTTTGTTATTTTTGGTGGTGACCTTAATGTGAGAGATCATGAGGTTAATGCATTAGAAAATATGAATATGAATCAAAAACAAATTATTGATATTTGGAAGGTTCGTTTTTTTTTTTTTAAATTTTATGAAGGCACTCGGAAGTCCCAATGAATCTAAATATACTTGGGATACAAAAACAAATGATAATGTTTCGATAGAAGGGAGTCACAAGCCTAGGTAAAATTTAGAAGTGAAAA
This sequence comes from Ichneumoninae sp. B BG-2022a, assembly GCA_030522725.1. Taxonomy (NCBI): domain Eukaryota; kingdom Metazoa; phylum Arthropoda; class Insecta; order Hymenoptera; family Ichneumonidae; species Ichneumoninae sp. B BG-2022a. Next base: position 47,483 of record JAPYZD010003045.1, read on the forward strand.
CAAAAATTTTATTTATAAAAATCAGATTAAGATTTGATCGTGTCTTTTATTGTAAAAAAGAAAAAATTAACTGGATTCCAAAACATTTTAAACTAGTCGGTCAATGGCGTCTTAAATCAGGATTATTTCCTTCTGATCATTATGGTATTCTTATAGATTTTTCTCGTGAATAAAAATATGCATGTGGTACTTAAAGTCACAGATAATTTGGACAGATAATTTTTGACAATTTTAAATTCCCGCTATGCCGGTGGGTGATTTTTTTTTTCTAAATTTTTGTTTAGATAGATATAAATTTGTTGAGAGTTGATAGAGGCGGTGATCCTGAAATCATTCGGGCTTCTGAAATTAAACGTGGTCGAGATGGCAAAATTATTGATGAAGTATAAGAAAAAATTTTTATATTATTTTTTGTATTTAGATTATTATTATTGATGAAGAATGGAGGAAAAAAATATTTGAAATGGAAAGTGTTAAAAAAGACTTAAATTTGGTTAATAAAGATATTGGGATTAGAAAAAAAAAAAATAGAAATGATATGTGTGAAGAATTAGTCGAACAATCAATTAATTTAAAAAATAAGTTGCCAGAAATTGAAGCAAGTGCATTAAAAACAGAAACAATTCGTGATCAATTATTAAACAAAATTGGAAATCTTGTTCATAATTCCGTTTTATCTGGAAAAGATGAAACAAAAAATGAGGTAAAAATTATTTAACTAAAATAATTTTTTAATTTAACTTAAATGATTTTTTTAAATAATTTTTATATTTTTAAAATATAATTTTTTATTAAAAATTTTTATAATTATGTTTTTTTTTAGATTATAAAAAGTTGGGGAAATATAAATAAAAACATAAAATTTGACGGAACTCCCGGTCGTATGCATCATCATGAAATTATGACGAAATTGAATATTATAGATTTAAAAAAAGGTGTTGAACTTGCTGGTCATCGGTAAGATATAAATAAATTTATATGTCTTTGAAAGTGGCTATTTTTTAAAAGGAATTGGCGTTATGTTAAATCTTGCTTTAATAAATTATGGAATGTCATTTCTGCGTCGTAAACTTTATGAACCAGTACAACCACCTTTTATGATGCGTAAAGAAATTATGGCAGAAACTGCAGAATTAGCTGATTTCAATGAAACTCTGTACAAGGTAATGAGATTAATTAAAATTTAAATAATAATGCTGATGCACATATTTTTTTTTTAAGATTCCAATGGGTGAAGGAAAAGATAATAAAAATGAAAAAGATGATTTATATTTAATTGCAACTTCCGAACAACCAATATCTGCATTGCATAGAAATGAATTTATTGATTCGAAAAATTTGCCATTGAAGTTAGTTGAAAAAAAACATTAGTGTTTTTCAGATATGCGGGAATATCAACATGTTTTCGTAAAGAAGCCGGATCTCATGGTAAAGATATGTGGGGAATATTTCGAATACATCAATTTGAAAAGGTTGAACAATTCTGTATTACAACACCAGAAAAATCACAAGAAATGCATAATGAAATGATCAATATCGCAGAAGAATTCTATCAATCCTTAGAAATACCATATCGCTTGGTTTCAATTGTCAGTGGTGCATTGAATGATGCAGCTTCAAAAAAATATGATTTAGAAGCTTGGTTTCCTGGTTACTCTGACTATCGTGAATTAGTTTCATGTTCAAATTGTCTGGACTATCAGGTAAAATTTTTTAAAATTTTGTTATATCTACTAGTCTCGTGCTCTTGGGATACGTTTGGGACATCCAAAACAAGGAGATCGTGAGAAAAAATATGTACATATGCTAAATGGAACATTAGTAGCGACACAAAGAGCCATGTGTTGTATATTAGAAAATTATCAGACTTCAAATGGAATCCAAATTCCCAAAGTTCTAATCCCTTACATGGATAATATTGATTTCATTCAATATGATACTAACATAAAATCAACTGATTTTTAAATTATTTTCCATCCCTTGAAATTTTTTTTTCTGTAAAAAATTTGAGAATTTTTTTAAGAAATTTAACAATTTTAGAAAATATAGCCTGCCCAAAAACAAAGCTTAAATTATTAAAATAAACTTGAATATTATTAAGTGAACCTGTATGACCGAAGCATTTCCTTTTGTAAGAATAACTGTACTTGGTGCAGCTGGATGTGGTAAAACAAGTCTAATAAATTCTTTTATAAATAATTCTTTTCCAAAACAAATTTCATCAACAAAATTTCCTGAGTAAGTAAAAACTGTATATGATATTTAAAGACTATATTATCGGGTTATACGATTACCTCCTGAGGCTGATCCAAAAGGAAAACCAACATCAGTATGTGTAGAAATTGAAGATACAGTAGCTCCCGTTGATGATGATGATCAAAAAAAAAAAAAATTTACAAATTTACAATATTTTTTTAATATGTCTAGATCATCAAGTAAAAAAAAATTTTTTTTTTTTTAATTTTTTTAGTTGTAATACCAGAAGGTATTACCGATTTTAAGCCATTTTCTGTTTGGGATACACCAAAAGTCCCAATTTCATTAGATAATTTAATTTATTCTCCCTTAACACAAGGTAAAAAAAAAACTTTTTTATAAAAATATTAAAATAAAAAATTTAAATGAAATTTTAAATTAAAATGAAAATGAAAAATTTTTGATATTCAGCTCGTATGGCTTATATAATAATATTCGATTCAAATGATAAAGAATCTTTTGAGATAGCATGTGATATTTATTCTTCATTAATGGAAGCTCTTGATATACAAAAAGTAGAGATTTTTTTTTTTTTTAAATATCTGCTTTAGGTCAGAAGTCGACCGTATATTGTTTTTGTTGCAAATAAAATTGGTCAGCTATTTTTTTTTAAAATTATTTTAGATAAATCACCTGGTAGTGAAGAATTCAAAAATGTAATAGAATTAGCAGAAAAATACAGGTACTTAATATAATCAAAATATTTAAAGTCAACAAACATTTATTCGTTTAATGAAAGTATCTGCTTTAAGCGCAAAAAATTTGAGAAGAGTTAGTTACTTGTTTAATTTATTTTTGAATAGACTTTTTGGGACTTGTTATACTTAATTGTTGGTAATCAAGTATTATGGGAATTAGAATATGAAAAAGCTGTGAGAAAAAAAAAAAAAAATTTTTTTTCAGATAGATGACAAAGATGATTCTGAAGATGAAAGAAGAAATAGAATTAATCCTTCTGGTTGTACACAAACATAATTCACCTAGTCAAATAACTGTGTGACTATGATTTATAAAACATTTAAAAAAAATACTCAAATATTACATCCAAAAAACAAATATATTTATTATAATAAAATATCATCTTTCTTTGTAAGATTAAATTAATTTATTTTTATAAAGACTAGAAAATTTTGGTCAATTGATGATGCTATAAATGCAAGTAAATCGGAAGGTTAGCTCTTATTATTTAATCATTTTAAGAAAATACGAAAAATATTTTGATACGTCATCATGAAAAATCACAAAATCCAAATGGTAAAAATTATTTCAAATATTTTAAAAATCATTCCACACTTCTTTTTGAATTAAAAAAAAAAAATATTATTTCTTTATATGAAATTATATTAGAAAATCAACCAAGAGTTTTATTTTTTGATCTTGATGGGTAAAATAAATTGATTTATATTATTTTTAAGACACTCAGAATCATATTCTCATGAATTTTATGTCTCTTTATTACGTAATCTAGTACACGATTATTTTAAAATAGATTCTGATCATTTATTTCCTACTGTTAAGTTTTTTTTTTTTTTAATTTTTTCTTAGACTATTCATGCTATAAGAAAAAAAAAATACTCATGTCATGTTTTATTCCCCTATATACAGGTTAATTTTTGAATTATTTTTTATTTTTAGTTTGAAAACTATTCAGAGATGAGTCGATCAATATCTAGCTTATTATTATTCATATCAAATTCAATAAATAAATTTGAAAAGAATATAATTTATAAAAAATTAAACCAATTAATTGATCGTAATGTCTATAAGCGTGTTATGTCATTAAGAGGTATTTTATTAAAAAAAATTTTTTTTTTTTTTTTTTATCAAATCAGTTTCTCAGACTTATAAGCTTCAAAATAATTTAATTATTGAAGAGTCGGATCTTAAGCCATTATCAATTTATGAGTGAGTAAATTTAATTATTTTTCTATTTTTAGAAATAATGAATTAACAATTTTTTTAAGTTATATAAATCCATTATATAAAATTAATAATAATAATGAGACTAAGGTTTTTGATAAAACTGAAAATTCGGATAAGAAAGTATCAGAAAATAATCCATCCAAAAACTATTTACGATTTATTTCTCAAGATTCTTATTTTAAATGTTCAAAAGGATTTCGATCACAATTAGATTTTGATTATTTTCAAACTGGTATAGAAGAATAAAATAAATTTATTCTCAGATTATGAAACAAGCAACTTTTTTTGTTATTGTATTTCATTACTTCATCCTTACCGAGCTGAGAGTCGGGATTCATGGTTCTTAATTTGCGGAATTTTAGCAAACTTGTTAACACAAACTGATGTGCGAATTAATCAAAACAGTTATTTGAGCATTTATTTAATTAAAATTTATTATATTATTTATATATAATTTAAGATTAATTTTTATTATAAAGTAAAGTTTATTTTAATTTTATTTACAATTTAATTTATTTTATTAATAAATAATTAATTCTAAAATTTATTAAATATATATTACATATATCTTTATACTATATATTTAATTTCGTATTTTTAATTCTTTTATAATTTATTTGCTAATTAAATAAAAAGTGATTTTGTAATAAAAACTTTAATTTACAAAATAATAATTCAAAATATAAATTTTTAATTTATTTTCTAATTTTTTAAAAAAATTATTTTTTTTTATATATAATATAAAAAATAGATTTTTAAATTTTCAGGATATAAATACACAAGCAATGTTATGGATCGGTTTTATATTTTGGTCACAAGTAAAAATATAATTTTTAAAAAAAATAAAATTTTAGGCTTACACGAAATTTAGTTTAATTGAAAATCTTGTTAGTGTTTTAATTGCAATAGGTGAGTTTTTTTTTTATTATTTATTTTAAGAACAAGTATTAAATGGCAAAAAAATGCCAAGTTGGAAAACACTTTTTAATGCTATAAATTCTGATAATGATTGTGGAGTATGTGAATTTAAAAAAAAATATATTTATAGATGACATTTTGGCAATTAGACTTCCTGGAAAATCAATCAAAAGAAGAAAATAAAAATAATTGTTATGAAATTTGTATTGAAGATTTATTATTAACGAAATAATTTAGAAAAAATATAATAAAGTGTGATTATAACTATAAATGTTATAATCCAAGTGCAAATTTTAGCACCAAATTTAACCTTATAAATATTTAGAAAAAAAAAGATTCACTTACTTTTTCTCCTGTTGCAAAAAATCCTCGTCCTAGCATACTTGTTGAAATATAATTTCTATGATCTGTAACATCAGGCAAATATGGATCACGATTTGGTTCTTCACGACCACGTCCCACGGGACAATCAATTGCCTAAATATTTGATTACAAAAAAAATTTACATGTTGATTTGGGATAATACTAATTTCAATATCAAGTTGTCCCATAGATGTTGATGGTTTTGAGGGATGTGTTAGATTAACCCATACTCGTTCTAAATTAACTGTCTCATGTGAATCTTTACACTAAAAAAGAAATATGAAATCATTCAAATTATAAACTTACTTTTTCTAAATCAGAAGAAAGTTCAATTACAGTTTCAGCAATTGATTCATGAGCTGCGATTAAATTTCTAGACCAAATTTGTAATCTTAACTGACTTGCTTCACTTGGTACAATTACATCAAAAATAAATCTCCAATTAAAAACACCTGTTCCATCCTAATATTTTATTTTAAAATTTTTTTTTTAATAATTTTTTTTTTAAATTCAATTATATTTTGAATTATTTAAAATCTTACTATAGAATTCCAATGTGTATCAGTCTCTTGATTGTTAATCTAATTTTAATATGACAATTAAAATTATGCTTACTTCTAAATTATTATCTGTCATTATCCCCAAAATGTAGAGAGATACAGATTCTTGAGATACACCCTGATTAAAAAATTATGGCATATTATAATAAAAATATTTATCTTACCCTAACTTGCCATACCACTACTCTAACTTGTACCAACTCAGATGGTGGAAGTGATATAGGAATCATAGGGCTAAATCGAAAAAATTAAAAAAATGTTTTATATTATACTTTAATAATGCTTCATCTTCTCGTATTAATTCAATCATAGTTCTTAAAGTTCCCACGGGTAATTCATCAGATGGATCAAATAATGTTCTTGATTCAATTTGTTTTGAAGATATTAATTGTTACAGCTGTTGATTTTTGTGGTGAATAAAACCATCGATTTTCTAGATCAACTAAAGTCCGTCCAATTATCACTGAAGGGGACCAAAGACTTCCTCTGAAAAAAATAATAATAATAAATTTTAAACTTACACACTAACAACGCCAATACATAAGATAGCTTTTGTCGGGAATTGTATGTCAATTTCAAAAGAACGATAAAATTCAGGAGAAAATCCTTTTGCAGTAAATTGCTTATCAACAATCTCTGACATACAAGAAATAGAAACAAAATGAATATAAAATAGTTGAATATTATGATAAAAATAAATATACATAATATTTTAAAAATAATTAAATCAAAATAATATTATTAATAATATAAAAATAGAAGTATGGATTAAATACCTGTTGTATGTGAAGAATCTTTATTAATTGTTTGTATTTGTAAAAACCATTCAGCAGTTTCTAAATTTTCTCCAATACTATTCATAATAAGTCCCGATGCTCCTAAAACGTGAATACGAGCTTTCAAACGTGGAGTATCTCTAAATGACATCAGAAGATCTTCTTGAAATTGATGTTCTAATCTAATTAAAATTGAATTTTTTAAAATAATACGAACATTTTCTGAGCTGGTTCTGTACATACATTACATCTGTATTTAATAAGACCAATAATATCAGCATCTCCTGCTTTTATATTTTTACGACCTGGACTCATAATTGTTGCTACACGATAAGGTAAATCATAACGTGTTATTTCTGCTTCCAAGTAATTGTTTAGATCCTAAATTATTATTAAAATTTATAATATTTTAAAATTTTTTTTTTATTAAATATTTTATTTTACCTCATCATTATATGGATTGATTTCTTCAGAAGAGAACCAAGTAAATGATTCCATTTCTTTATACATATTATCTTTGTCTCTTAAAAACAATTTTATTTAAAAAAATTAGATTTTACATTGGATTTGGACACTTTTTTTTTCCAATAAATGTTTCAATTTCACTCACGAATTCATTTGCATCTTCTACAGTCTAAAAAAAAATAGAAAATTCAAACTTACTTTTATTTCTTTTTTTTCTTTATTAATCTCAGGTAAATAATCCTTATAAGAAAATTATAAATTAATTAAACAAAATTACTTTTAATGGTTGAAATCCAAATATATTAATTGCTTCTTGAATTTCTTTCTCAGAATGAAGTTTTGATATATATTTTGGCCTTGTGATTAATGTTGGACTTGATGATAAAAGCAATTCTCGCATTGAAGGAGGACACACTTCAAATTCACGATCAATCTGAAAAAAAAAAAAATTCCACAATCAATTTCTGTAAAAAAAAAAAAATTAAAAAAAAAATAAACAAAAAAATTGAAATTAAATTAAACATCAAATGAATTAAATCAAAAGATAATAATAAGAAAAATATAAAAAAAAATTATTAAAATTGAACTGAATAATAATTATAAACTTAAAAACTTTTTTTTATCATATAAAATTGAATTTTAGATATATTTTAAGATAATAAAATTAGAATAAAAATATTAAATAAAAAAAATTCAGTATCATAAAAAAAAAACTTACAATTTCTCTAATATCTTTTGGAATCCATGGTGAATGTGAAGTTAATTGTATATAAGCTGATCCTAATTCTCTTGGACCATCCGTAAAAAATCGTAATTCAACAAATGACTTAAAAATTAATATTAAATTTTTTTCTTACTTGAAATATTTCATTTTTTGGTAAGAAACATTTAATTTCAAAAGATTTAAAATAATCAAATGACCCATTTGATCCTCTAACATCTTTATCACAAGTACCATACCAAAGACGACGATTTGGATCACCAGCTGATCTACCAAATTCAATTTGTATATCGGGTGCTTTATTATTTGTATAATCATCGATACTTCTTAAAAATCTACAGCCTAGAAAAACAAAAAAAATTTTTTTTTTAAATTTTTTTTTTTACCTATTAAAAATAATTGTATATCACAAGGCTCATAAGAAATTTCAGATGGAGTTGGAGCTATTTTTTCAGATACTTTAAAAAGTTCTATTGCAAGCAAAATTCTTGATATATGATCCGGAAATCGACTAGATTTCAAAAGATACCTAACAATAAAAATCATTAAAAAAAAAAATATTTATAACAAAATTATAAGAAAAAAAAACCTATAAAATATCATAATGAATTATAATAACATAGAATTTGAAAAATAATTTTAAAAAAATAAAATAAATAGAAAAGTAATCACTAGAAATCAAATCATTATAAAAAAGTAATGATAATATTAAAAATTATAATAAAAAAGTAATGAAATAAACAATATGTCGCATAATAATATAAACAAGAATAGAAATAAAAACTATAAAAAAAGTAAAATTACCATTGAGGTTCTTTAGCATCATTATTTATAAGATATGAAATTGGAATATTTATTTCGCCTAAAATTAATTCTTGAGAAAATATCTGAAAAAAAATAAAAAAAAAAAAAAATTTAACCTGTACAGATAAATCTCTAGCAATAGTAATATCGGTTGGTAAATTACATTCTAAAGATAATAATTCATTCCTACAAAATAGAATTTTTTTTTTTTTTTTACCAATCTGGATGAATAGTATGAAATATAGTTTGAGTAGATACAGAATTACCACCAATTGATGTCTGGAAATATTTAAATTAAATTTATTTATTTTACCATTACACGTGGACTTGGTAAAAATGAACGAAATAGTGGTAAATTATGCGCTGAATAACAACATATTCCTAGTCGATATTGTATTAAATCATAAGTTGATCTTAATGGTCGAGTTAATGACATTGTCTTAAAATAATATTTAAATTTTTTTAATTACCTCAATTACAGAAGATCGTCTTAAAAGAAATGAACCAAGTATTCCTACTTTACCAATAAGATTTTTTTTCTTAGGTGGATTCATTCTTTCACTTTGTCTATCTGCAGGTATTAAATCAATCCAAATTGGTTGTGGTTCATTCTTTAATAATGCTGATGCTGATATAAATCCATATGCAACTAATCGACGTGTAGGATTTATCCATGGCGCATCATCTCGAACTTTAGCTTCAGAAGAAAATACTTGCAATATTAAATCAAAACATTCTTCTAAGTTTATTGGTAATGTAAAAATTTGTTCAGGAAGTGTACCCTGAAAAAGAAAAATTATATTTTTTTTTAATTGTTTTATTATTTTAACTTTTTTTTTATTAATTTAACTTTTATTTATTCTATTTTATTTTATTAATTTTTATTTTTTTTTATTTTATTTAATTTTTGTTTTATTAATTTTTATTTTATTAATTTTTATTTTATTAATTTTTTTTTATTATTTTAATTTTTTTTTTTTTTTCTCACATGAAAATCTGAAAATATAGCTGATCCTGCATAGGAAGATCTTGGAGTTAAAGAAACACTCCATTCAGCACCAAAGCTAATATGAACCTTAATAAAAAATAAAAAAAAATTTTTTTTTTTACCTGAACATCTACTAATGATTCAGCAAGACCAGCTATCTCAAAAACATCAATCCAAAGATGAAATTTATCAGCAGGAGGTAAAGGAGCAAGTCGACATGCCAAAGTATGGGCAGCTAATAAAATTTTATAATTACTTATATTTTACCTCCTGGATTTTTATGTCTAACACATGATGCAGAAAATAATACACGTCCCATATAATTATATCCACTTAAAGCTGTTGATTCTCCTTCTTCATCTTCTAATTCAAATATAGCTACAAAAGCGGCTATAGGAGCAAATAATGATTGTTGTTCTTTTTTACGACTATTGAAAAAATAATTTTTTTGATTTCTTTTTTTTACCCTTTTTTTTGATCTGAGATTGTATCTGAATAAAAATTAATCCATCTAGGTTTCATTTCTGTTTTTGATAATTCAAGAAAACTTAAATAAGCAAATGAAATATGTTGTTCACCATCACGTAATTCGATGATTATTTGATTTCTCGAACATGGAATAGTCTGAATAAATTATGAATATTAATTACTATTACCGCAGGAAATCTTAATGCTTCATTCCATGCAGGATTTCTTGTTGCTGTATGTTGTTGTGTTGCAACAATATCATCAACAAATTGAACTTCTATTATAGGTGATGGTAAGTTTGTATTAGAGGTAGTTTTTAAAATATCTTGTCCACTAAGAAAAAAAAAAAAAAAAAAGTTGAAAAAAAAATTTAGAAAAAAGAGATGAAAAACTTACGTATGTACATGAATATTTAAATAACATGTTTCAAAATCAAGTGCTTCACTTTTCAAAATTCTATGTGGAATTATTGTTTTATCAATTTCTTTTGCTTCCATTAATTCTCCAGATTTAAGTACATCTAAAAAATCATTATTTGTTTTTTATAAATATACTTATTGAAATTCGAATAAACCCTCTTGGCTCTGAAGGCTTGTCATTTATTACTAATGGACATAGACCTTGATATATTCGATGTCCAGGTAAATCTCTTATACTTTTAATATCTATTGAATAACTGAAAAAAAAAAGAGAGTGAAAAAAGGAATTTATTTTTCATAAAAAATAATCTTAAATTCACCTTCCAATAAGTTCTCTGCTCAACAGAGATTTATGAAAGACTCTAGCTTCTAATATTTCTTCTAAATCAACATTATGAAATATAAATGTTCTATTAAATGTACAAGTTGAAGTTGCTTCACGTGTAGCAGTACTTTGGGATTCATCTAAAGTTTTATAAAATACAAAAACATACTTGCGAGTAAAATATTAACATATGGATTCGGTAGTTTATTTAATTTTTTAAGTATTCCAGAAGGTGCTGGCCAAACTAATCCTTGTACTTCTAAGATTTCAACAATAACACGATAAACATCTTGTTTAAACATTTTTATAATTTATTAGTTATCTCTACTTTCTAAGATATTACAATACATGGCGCCAGCATGCGTTATTTTTTTTTTTCTTAACAAAATCTCTGTGCCTATCAATAATCCTAATTAGTAAAATTTTGTTTTAACAAATGTCTTGAGAAGATTTAAATTTTTAAAGAAGTATTAGAGAATATGACTGATGCAGAAAATGTGTCGCCGCTATCTCCTGATGATCATCAATTACCATCATCTTCAAATCTTGGAAATGTTTATAAAGAATTTTTTAATGCTCATGAAAGTGAAGGTACGTCAATTTTAATACTCATTTATTTTTATATTATTAGGTCAATCTTCAAACTCCATTATTGAAGGTGTACTAGCACGCTATCAAGAATATCAATGCAATGTGGATTCCTTTGAATCTGAGTATTATCGACTTTTTCGTATTCGAAAACTTTACGCCTTTACTTCTGGCTTACTATTATGTCTAATTTTCGGATCCGCTCTATTATGCATACCCGTTTTTTTGCCGTTTGGATGGGACTATGTTGCCAATTGTTTCGGTAACTTTTTTAGTCATTCAATTCATCCTAGGTGTATCTCTGGCATTGATGGGTGCAACTATTCTCGTCTTAACTACGATTTCCCTTATAATCAGTTTCTCGAAATCATTCAAAGCACGTTTGCCAAAGTAAGCACTGGAAGAGTTATCTATTCAATGCACAATTATTTGTTTACAATTGAGACAGTGTAGACATGTTTGCAAGTCGGGATGTGCTAATTAATTTTGTAATTATTAATTAATACTCTCTCATGTTTTTCGCAGTCCAATATTTTTTTTGCCGGCTTATATTGAAACCGCATTTTATGGTATATGCATAAGTGCTATAGCAACGCTGATGATTTTTTATGTAAGGAAAAATAAAGTGCGTAAACCGCTTATTATTGCTGCGATTGCTCCATCCAAATGAAGAATGTTTGCGATTTATCTATTTCAGAGTACAATATCTTTTCCACTATTTTTGCTGTCTATCATATTACCTGTGATTGTAGCTCTACGTGTAAGTACAAAATTCTTTGAATCTTCGACAATACAAATTTTGTCAGGCTGTACTGATTCGTTCTCATGATTCAAATTGGATATTGATAACTGCACTGCTTTTTCTTTCTGGTATCATAGAGTTGTATAGATGTCTTAAAGAACGCGGTGGAGATCAGATTCGGGAAAGGCGCAGTTTAATATTCCCATCATTATTCTTTGGAGCAGCATGTTTAGTTGTTGCAGCTATGATGATTCGTATTGGTTTGAGATCATTGAAAGTCCCGAGTAAATCAATTTCTAAAAATGGAAAAAAATTGTATTGGTATGAAACTGCAGGACAGAAATTTATGTATGGAATTGCACAGCCACCATTTCTTGTAACTCGATATAAAAAAGAGAAAAAAAATTCATTATCAAATAATGAAAATAATAATTTTCAAAGTATTTCCTCTTCAAATACAGATGTATATATTGATGAAAATAAATCATTAATTACAGGACAAAATAGCTATGAACCAAAAAATTTAAGGTTCAGAAAATTCAATCCTTTACATTTAAATATTATAAAGGCAATTCAGCATGGTTATTTTACAGCTAGCGTTGGATTATTTGTAATTTGTCAAAGCTTTATTTGTTTGGGTATATACGCATCTAAACAAAATGCTGGGTCTGCAATGGATTTCCCATTTAAAATAGATGAGGAAAAAATGACTCTTTTTGACGAGCTTGTTTTAGCGGACACAATTATAGGGTCCCAAACTTCATGGTGGTTGAGTGTTAGTTTCATGGCATCTGGTTTGATACTAGTTTCACAAATTTTCATAACGCGTATAGGAAGATGGATGGATAGTAAGTTGAAAAAAAAAAAAATTTTTTTTTCCAGCTATTGCATTTGGATATCTCTCACATAGTAATCGAAGCCAAGTTGAAAATCTCGCATATCCAGTACTTGATTTGTTGAGTGTTCAAAATTCAACAAAAGATTTATCAGATTCTCATGAGGTTTTAGAAAAATTGGAAAAGTATAATATAAAGGGATTTATTTATCCTGATTTCAGTGACTGTTTCTCAGGAATTTAAAAAAAGTTAATATATATTCTATTATTATGAAAAGAAATTATATGAAAAAACAACAAAATATAAGCCTCCAGCCTTATGATTTTAAACCAACTTATAAAGCTGATGGTACAATATTTTTGAGTCCACCTTATCCAAGTCGTCCAAATATGACAAATCCATTTTTTAAAAAAAAAGCTATTGAGTATCCCAATATTTTAGAACCAAGATTAATGAAATGGAAAAATATTGAATACAAATTTCTACCAAAATTATTACCTCGTCCTTGGTATCAATTTAAATGGGGAGGACAAATTCACAGAATAGTTCATTGAAATATTTTACAAAAATTAAATCAAAATTAAATTATTCAAAAAATAAATAAAAAAGATTTTTGAAAATTAAAAATTTTTAAAAAAATATATAGAATATATTTATGCAAAAAATATTTTTTGAAAACATCGTGAAAGTATTTTTAAAATTAATTGGGAAAATTCTCTGACAAAACTTTTTAATAAAAAACAACGAAATTTAAAAATTATTGTTTATTTGTTAATCTATGGATTGTTTGGTTGAGTTAGTCCTGGTCTAGGTTTTTTGCTAATGGCATGTTTGTAAATAATAGGGACAACAAGGACAATACCTGTCCCATGTCGGGAAGTCTGAGGGCAAAGATAGCGTGACTGAAATTTTTTTTCACGTATAAGAAAATGGCATCAACAACATTTGCAAGTATATTAGAATTGCAGGTATGAATAATATTAATAAAGAAAATATATTTTTAGCATGAAAAAGCGTTTCAAAAACAAAAAAATGTTTTCTTAGCATCAAAAAAACATGCGGGAAAAAAATCATTAAAAAATGTAAGATGGTTTAAAGATGTTGGTCTTGGATTTCAAACACCAAAAGAGGCTAAAGATGGTCATTATATTGATAAAAAGTGTCCATTTACAGGAAATGTTTCCATTAGGGGTAGAATATTAAAGTAAGTTATAAAAAAAAAAATTTTTTTTTTAGGGGTATGTGTGTTTCAACAAAAATGAAACGTACAATTGTTATACGCCGTCATTATTTACATTATGTCCCAAAATATAATCGATTTGAAAAAAGACACAAAAACTTAGTTGCGCATTGTTCACCTTGTTTTGATGTTCAAGAAGGTGATATTGTGACAGTTGGACAATGTCGTCCTTTGGCTAAGACTGTTTCATATAATGTTCTTAAAGTTGAAAAAAATCAAATTTTTGGGGCGGCTAAAAAACAATTCCGCATGTTTTAAATTTATAGAACAAAAAAATAAAAAACATTGAAAATAAAATCTAAATATATCAATTATTGCTACAGATTATTATTTGTTATTTGATTATTATTAAATAAAATTTATTAATATAATTAATTAATACATATAATGATTATTATTAAATTAATACTAAAAATTACTCAATAATTTAACCAGAATTTTCTTAAAAATTCGTGTAAAAAAATTTACGACTCTTACAATGATATTATTTTAAATCTATTTAAAATAAATGACAATTAGCATAACAATAATTTTTTTATTTTCTAATTTATTATAAAAATTATTATAATCACGATGGGTGTCTATTTATTCTAAAAAATTCATTTATGAATGTTAGAAAAAAAAAATTATTTTTCAAAAAATTTATCTATAATTGAAAATTTTTAAATGATCTTAATTATATATAATTAAATCATTTTAATTTATAATTTCTTATACTTATAATTTACGAAATTTAGCTTGAACCCATATACGCTTCATTTCTGAATTTAATTTACGATTTTTAAATTGTCGTAAAAAATATCTATAAATTGAAAGAAAAAAAAAAAAAAACTTACTTGATTTCTAATTCTACAAGACCAAGTTTATTTACAAATAAATCACGAATCTCTTCTGAAAAAAATTTATTAGGAAAAA